>OMNM01048378.1:3095-27754 GCA_900302745.1 Parablennius parvicornis
GCGGCTTTCAAGGATCGGAAAGCAAGTTTTACCAGAAGTATTTGATTTAAACAAAAAAAACCAAAAAAAAACTATGCCCATCGAGTGCTGTTTGGCTGAAGTACTGTATATACATAACATATATAAAGATGATAGCACATACACACATACACGCACACAACAGAGTTTTGCACTGGTACAAGACACAAAAGCAGATGCACAGATGCAAAAACTGTTACAGTCAGCACAGATAAAAAAGATGTGTTGAAAACCTGAATTCCAACCTGAGATCCTTTCATTTTAACCCGGTGTACTTTAGGAAGAATACACTCATCTGAGCATGTGTTTCATAGTTATGATTATGACAAAGAACAAGGTGAAGATAGCGTGCCTCTTAGCCTTTGTGTCAGGAGGTTTTGTGCTAAAAGCATCAACATGAAAAACAACCCACACATCATACACGCACCCACTCTACATAGCCATATCCACGGGCTATTTACTGCACAGATATTCATTCATTTATGCTCTTGCTCCCCACACAAACACTCACAACACCACGAGAGCCCAGTGAATATGTGTAGCCTCTCTCGGCCCACTCCGTTGCTCTCTGATTTCCCCAGATTGACAGAAAAGGAACACCGATAGAAACTGGCCAGCCTCGTCAATACCACTGATAGCGTAGCCTGAAGAAATTGGATCCCTCCCATTTCTATCTACACTATCCTCCTTTTGTTTTTCTCTTGTTTTTTTTTTTTTCTGTATCTTGCTGTCTTGTTGGCCAGAGCCTATGATCCCCTGCAAATAAGACAGAAAGGGAGATTCGTTTCTAGACCTAGCAAAAAACTAAATTCCAGATATACAATTAGGTATTTGGCAATATCCATACAACCATCCGTCTTCTGCAACTTTTTGTCTAATTTACACTCACTCAAGGCAATTCCAGCTGAATATGGACTGGGTAGATTCTTTACATTGAAATTTTCAAGTTAACTTAAAACAAGTACACAGAGAAAACCCATGCATACGCAGGGAGAACATGCAATATTCACCCCCAAACCTCCAAACCAGTCCTATTTTGTCTTGTATTTTTTCAAGTCTATTTCTATTCATCTTTCTATTGTGTTATAATAACATAGTTTTACCTTGACAGACTCACATTGTACAATCACTTTGCCATTACAAAGAAAACTTGATTCAAAGTAAAACAAAACAGCATGTCACATATAAGCTGCATGTTTGCATCAAAGGGAAAAAAGGAAGCACTTTCTTCAGAAGTCTAAATGGAAAACACTCGTGTGAAACTGTCAGTGTAAAAGTCTGAGAGCCTCGTTTGTGGTTCAGTTTAATCACTCATTTAAACGATGGAAAGAAATTGACACATGGGCAAAATCTGCCCTCAAAAATGTGTTCACATTTACAAAAATATTGTTGTCTTTGGAAATAAAGTTAATTTTAATTCAGTTTACTTTGATTCAATGTTGTGCCACCATAAACCATTGACATTTAAAAATGTTGGGAATACGCTTTCAAGGCACAGTATGAACCAAACTACAACAATTTTAGGATTTAAGATGTTTGAATCATGACAACAACAAACTGTTAAAAGTTCAGTACATGCGTCATCAGTAATTGCAGTGCAATCAGCAGTATGGGACTTGAATCACTGCGAAATGTTTTTCACAGTATGAAACAACTCTCCATTAAGCCTGTTGAAAATATGTCATATAAGTGTATTTTTTTTTTTTTTTGAAGGCATTTTAATCCACTGACATGCAGTGAGTCATGTGGAGCCGGCAATTTGAAACAAAATATATATGGTACATAAAATGGACTTACACGTACATAATGTAAGTAGTTGTGATTGAACTTCATTGTCAGTGGCAGATGATTACCTGTGTGCTTTGAGCAGTATCCAATTAACCCAATCAAATTGCAGGAAAAGAAGAAAGAAAATTGGCGTTTTATCGATCGAGTGCATAGACTTATATTACATATGTGCCAGATGAGTCGTAGAGGTTGTATGTAACTACAAGCCACTCTGATGTGAACCAAGACCTGATTTGAAGGAAAAATACACCAGATTTATTTAAAATGCATCAGGTTTATTTCGATGAATAGTTTTCAGCATGTTGTGCATGCAAGACATAATGATAAACTGGGATTATATTATTTTATTCAAACACAAATTTTAAGAATTGTCTTTACTGTACATTTGTTTGGGACCAACTATAATAGTCAAATGAAATGCAATAAATAAATAAAAAAGCAGACTTTATATGACAGCTTTCCAGATATTCCTTTTAAAAGCTTTTGTTTTATTGGATGGCTACAGCTGTTAACAACAATGGATTATAATGTGAAAAATATAAGGTCGTTCAGCATTCATCGAAATGTGAATTTCTGCCCATCTCACCTCGCCCCTGTAGCATTTACCTCTCAATGTTGACGACGGGTAAAAGACTCTCGTGAGCACAAAGTGCATTGATCCAGGTAAATGAGTGGCAAATTAATTATAGCCCTGTGCTGCTCATGTAATACACTGGTGATGGCTTGTCACTGTTTCTCAGATGAAACAGATGTAATCTAAATCTGGCCAGATAATCAGAGCCGTTTACCCTCCTTTTTCCTCCAGCTTTTCGTCAGTGACCAGTGTTCCTTCTGCTGCCTGACTGAGCTAATCAATAATCTCACCCTGTGACAACACTGAGGAACTAGACCAGGGTAATAACTGTATTAATAATGAATAATCTCAAATGAAGCGCTCCACTTCAGCCAGATATTAATGGGACGTATTATGGAATAATTTCAGTGGCTAATAACCACATCGGCAGGCGTGAAGTTGCCCCTCATCACTGGACCCTGATGTGATTCACAGTTGCTTTACCCCTCCTGATTGCAAATTGAGGGGTCTGTTTTGTTTTTCTGTCATCATTGTAATGCTATGCCGCATATAAGAAGCTGAGCAAACACATGAAGTCACTGGATGAGGTCAGCATGCTCAGTTTAGAGCTTAGCTCCTTTCGTCGTGATCCTTCTGATGTTTTTGAAGTGTGAATTTAATCCAGGTTCAGGAAAAGCAATGAGGTCACGAATGACTCGACTGGCAGCCGTCATCTTTAGTTTCTCCCACACTACCGAAGACTTAATCTGGCAATATCAAATGATACACGTCAATGTTTAGATGTGTTTCTCTCTGTCACAATGGAAGCAGAAAAGCAAACCGACTGATTCTGTTGCAAATTCCAGACCTTTTGAGAATCACAAGACTCTACTTATTGTTTCCTCTATTGATTTCCCCCAAGCTTTTCAGTGTGTCATTTTTACCCCAACTTCACATCCATCCTTGACATTCTCAATCTAGCAAAACACCGTCTCAGGCAAACACATTGGCAGACAGTTCAGAAAACCACAGGAACACCCGCTCCAACTCACACATGCATGTGGAAACACACAGACACACACACATGCATGCAGAAGAAAATGGTGACACAACAGACGCGCGGCTGTTCCTCTGCCTGTCGGCTCACATGGTGTAAATTTTACATGAGGGCTAAGCTGGTGTGTGGGATGTCACTGCGCTCAGTGTGTGTGTGTGTGTATACCAGAACAAGGAGGCTGTGTGAATCCAGTGAACCTGAAATAAAAAGGCATGTTCGTTTTTCCAAACCTCCATTTCCATTGTCTTCTAGTCAAGCAGAACTTCAGATATCTACCATTGAAACATGCTTGAGTCGTTGAGAAGATAATGAATCTTTGCTTTAAATGCAGTTTCCTTGAGAAGCAGAATACATATGAATAGTCATGCTTTAGATACTTCCAGTCATGTATACATGATTGGTTTTATTGTGGATTATTTATTAGCATATTTTTTGCCATGAGTAGCAACAATAATATTTTTTTTTCTTTTTTTTGTGATATAAAGTGTTCAGTTTGACTTATGTCAACTTATGTGTTATAACACTTATGTGTTATGTGTTCAGGCAAAGCCTGAATAAGAAAGATAAATTCATGAAACATCAAGGGTTATCACTTCACATCACATGTATACTCCTGTCATTGGCAGAACTGCTATAGGAAGTCATATCAGGTCAGAAAAGGTGTATCCACTGATGTCAGGAAATGATCTCGAGAAATATAGTATACCCAGCACAATTGCAACAACACATCATCAGTAGGGTATAACTAACCTGTCTCACGACGATCTCAACGCAGCTCACGTTCTCTATTAGTGGGTGAACAATCCCACGTTTGGTGAATTTTGCTTCACTATGATAGGAAGAGATGACATCGAAGAATCAAAAAGCGATGTCGCTATGAACGCTTGGCCGCCACAAGGCAGTTCTCCTTGTGGTAATCATTCTGACACCTCCTGCCTAAAATTCAAAAACTCAGAGGGATCGTGAGGCTCCGCTTTCACGGTCTGTATTCACACTGAAAATCAAGATCATGCGAGCTTTTGCCCTTCTAGTTTATTAACTGAGATTAACAACATGTCCCAAATTATCCCGTCGTCTCTCTTGTTGCGCTGGCACTAATCAATCATTAATAAAACAGATTTCAGACAAAGAGTAGATAACAGAATTAGCACACATTGACGCTCAGAGTGAATGATTTATGACTCAATTTCAAGGCATTACATAGTAATAATGATGTCGGCAACACACAGCATCTCTGAGGTGAATTGCATATGAAGTTCAAAACTTAACCAACGTTTTCAACGGGTTGCTTTTGTATATCATTATCATCATTAAAACAACAACCGCGCCTTGTAATATACAATAATCTGGAAGTTTGACCTGAACAATATGAACTACAGTCAGTGCTCGCTACAAAGCTAAATAAAACCTACTGAATTAATTTTGCTATATTATCTGCTCAGCCCACAAGACTGGAAGCAACATTGTTATTGTCAATCATAAGCTACTTCATTTGAACTACCAGGACTGATAGATTGTTGTCAAGATGACTTTGTCCTGCATTTGCTTGCTGGTTATCTATCAGTGTTTGCAGCAACAGTTAATGCTTAGTGGTTAAAACACTACACCTGCCTTTAGACGAGCTCTGTTTAGACTAACAGTTTTGGCCTTTTGATGGCACAGCCATTAATCATTAATTCCACAAATGTCCCCTGTTTGAATTAGCATGCACTCTGTGCAGCTCTTTTAATTTGTGTCTCGTCAAGAGACACCAGACTCGCCATTCTTTTGGAATTAGCTGGTAATGATGTTTGCTGAGGAAAGGGGAAGAGCTTTAGCAAAAAAAAAAAAAAAAACACATACAGAAAGCAACAGAAACTTTATGCAGCAAACATGTTTGGAAACTAACTCCAGGAATGTGTAACATGATATTGATAAACACTCACCAGCCGCTTCATTAGGTATACCTGTTCAAATGCTCTTTAACCCATGTAGTCAATCAGCCAATCATACGGAACAAATTTGGTGTATTCAGGCATGTAGACATGGTCAAGATGACCTACTGAAGTTCAAACCGAGCTTGGAGGAATGCGAAGGAAGGTGATTTGAGTGACTTTAAATATTGTTGTTTGTGCCAGTTGGGCTGGTCTGAGTGTTTCAGAAACCACTGATCCAGTGGGATTTGACTCCAAATCCAGTATTCAGTGAGCAACACATTTTTGGGTGCAAAACCTCCTTGTTGTTTGTCAGACATTTTCAGGATAAAAGAAATGCAACAGAAACTCAAAATATAACCACCGGTACAGTCATGGTATGCAGGAGACCATCTCTGACCACAGATGTTGAATCTTGAAGCTGATGGCAGCAGAAAACCATGGTGCCACTCTCCGATGTCACCATGAAACTGAATGGTAGGGTCAGAAACACAATAAAAACATGGATCAGTCCTGCCTTGTATCAGGTGAAGCTGCTGCTGGTGGTGTGCTGGTGGATATTTTCTAGAAAATGTCTAAAACTTCGGGGCTATTAATATAATTAAGAATTGCTTAAATGCCATTTTTGAACATGATGATAAGTTTAGTGAAGTCAAAAAGGCTCTATAGTCAGCAGAATTGTCCCCTGCATTGCACCTCAGGAAGGTTGTGGAAGAGGAGGGTTACATGTTCAGCTGACAAATTATTGGGAGATGTTCACTGCTGGCACATAAGTGCAGACCAATATCTCAGAGGAACATTTTCAGCACCTTGTTGAATAAATGTCATCAAGAATGAAGACGGTTCTGATTGTAAAAAGGGGGTCCGAGCCTGCTACTGGCACGGAATATCAGTAGAAGTAATCATATGAACCTAATCATAGTTCATGGAAACATTTGATTCTTATGTAAGAATGAGTCTCAAAATGAAAAAAATTTTGAAAGTTGACTTCAAGACACTTTACAAACAAGCTTTGGTTGTATATATTTATATCGTAATGTGCCCAACTTAGTTAGCACATTGCTGCAAATGTAACAATCTCCCAAGTTTTTATCATTCTGGTAGAAAACAGCAAAACCTTTGTGGGACCAAGTCATCACCCAAACTAAGAAAATCAACAGCTGCAAGGCACCGTAATTGATAGTTTGTAAAAGTGATGACAGGTTATGTGTTTTTGGCATTCAAACAACACGGTTGTAATGGCATGGTCTAGGCTCTGGTAACGTAATGGTGCACTGGATGTTTCCCTAGGCACACAAAAGGCCTTTGAGTTGCAACTGGCAGTATTTGAATGTCCATAGTCCACTTTCACATCATTGCTGGCCAGGTACATGAGCATGACAGTTCCAGGAAAATGACATCGACTTGACGTTTTTCCAGTGGGGCCACACAACCCCCATATTAAAACCTCCCCCCACCTAATATGGAAGCACTTTATGGATGAGGCTGCCTGTGACATTCACAGCAGGGATGTTCTTTTAAAAAATTCCAGCACCACTGAATAGGTGTTTCCAGTGTGACTCCATTTGAAATTCAGGTAGCTGTGGAGGCCCACAGCATCCACCTGCAACTTTATAAATACTACAAGATCAATACATATGTAATCCTTCACAGTGCACCTTTGAGTTTAGACACACAAGACTTACTGTGATGCAGAACGTGGATGCAATCTGCCTCATAATAGTATTTGCCATTCATTTATTCATATATGCTTTTCTTCACCAAATTTCTTCAGGAATATCTCTTCGAGTACAAAAGGAAAATTAAGTGGATTGACAGAAAAAAAATAAAGGTATTTTTCAACAGGCCTGATCCATAACTTCGCTGTCACATCATTTAACACTGATATGCACATAAACAATTTAGAGGCTCTCCAACATAAACACATACTTGCATGCACTAATATATATACACACACTCTGTGGCAACAGCATAAGTTTAATCTGCTCTAAAGGGGCAGCTGTGGGTAGAGGCATTTGTTTTGGGGATAATTTGTTTGTTTGGGTCCTGGCACCCAGATGAGCAGTAATCAGAGGAGTTAGCAAACAGGATTGTGTTAGCCATGACGCTGAGAATCCTCCCTCACAGGGCCCAGACCCAAACGGCTCAGTGCTCTGGCTTTCCAATCCGGCCAGACTGTCACAAATACACACTGTGTGAGGTTAGTGTATGCAATGTAGACTAATCTTTTTCAACTTCCCTCATTTGCACTTCTTCTCGATCTGACTGGTATTTGAAGGTGGAACTGATGCAAGTCTTCGGACTTCACCTTTTTTCTAAACAACTCTTTCTGTAACCTGTCTTTCCTTGCAGGCCTGGTGGTGAGAGAGGCGAGCATCGAGATCACTCGGCAGCAGGTGGAGGAGCTGTTTGGGCCGGAGGACTTTTGGTGTCAGTGTGTGGCCTGGAGCTCCGCTGGGACCACCAAGAGCCGCAAAGCCCATGTTCGAATCGCCTGTGAGTATTCTCCTTTTCTTTCATCCCCCTCTCCACAGACCATCATTCAGTCGTTATCATCTCTCTCATCTCTGGATCCTTCTCCAAACAAAACCTTGTGGCTGCCAAGAAAATGAGTCTCACAGACAGACTTGTGTACCGTCGCAGATTCTGGAGATAGTGGAAGTGAAAAAAAAAGAGGTTTTACTAACATGGGACTCGAGTGTCTCTTTGAACTCGAGTTGGGGAAAAAGGCTGTAGAATCTGAATTGGCCTGGTTGTGTACAGTATAAACCTACATAAGAGCCACAGAGGACGGAAGAGAGCTGCAGCAGTGTATACACAGTTGAGAGCCTATGGTGCATGTTTATGCCAGCGTTCCCTACTTTTTTTTTTTCCTGTGTAGTCGTCATTTGTTCTCCGCCTATGTGTTTGTCCTCCTACTGAACAACACAACACAATTGTTTCCAAGTAATGAGAAACACTCTGTGCTGGCTCTAAAGTTTGGTCTCATTTTTAACTGTTCCCCAAAGAGTGTGCCTGTGAAAATCTGAAAAGTAATGAAACCCCCAAAGACGCGATGCGGAAAGCGGAATTGTTTAAGTTCTAATGTGTGACATCAAGGCAGCATTTTCACAGAATAACACCTATTACATAATACAATAGCTCACGCGTTGTTTGTCAAAATTCTACCTGGAGGGACGTTTTTATAGTAGCAAGATTGTTTCACTTGCAACTCCTGTCATCTCATTTATTGCTGTGACTGACATGTCGTGCCTAAACTTCGCTGTTTACGTTTTGACTTTTGGCACATGGGGAAATTTGGAACACCCACTTGCTATGTGTATACTACTGTTTGTCAAACACATTGTTTTTACTGCTATAAAGGGTTTTTATTAAGTGCCACTCATGTTGTTATGCTCTTTTTTTCTGTGGCAGATGGTACAGTCCATAGTCAATATCTACAGTTTTTACTTAATCTACTTTACTGAAAGAGACTTTAGTGTTAATATACTTGTCCCTCAGTTTGTCACATTCCTCTTGCATCTTTACATATATCTTTAAATCACCCATATCAGGCCTCCCTTTATCTGTTGCCTTGATTTGCTACACAAATTTATTTTTTTGCTGAATTCAGTGTGTAGCCTTCATTTCAAACACCAGCAGCTCCTCTTATTACTGTTTCTATTCTACTAGCCTGGTGAATCAGAACTATGCCTCTCAGTCTCCCACCGAGCTCACTCCCGCTGCTCCACCTCCTATAATCACCCATGATGAGCAGCCTGCCAGCACTAACCTATCCCTCAAATCACAATGGACCCCTCTTCCCCTCCCATTAGCTTCTGCTGAATGGATTAGCTCCTCTACTGGGCTTTCTCTCCAGGCAAGCTTCTTGTCAGAGCCAGACTCGATCCCGTTAGGCTAATGGAAGCCGGGGTTGTTTTCCTCCCCTCTCCCATCATCTAAACATATACAGTTTAATCAGCCGATGAGTCACAGCCAGCTCTGACGAGTTAAGAGGTTGCTGTGTTGAAGAAGTAGCTTTCAGACTTGAAAAAATAAATAAATAAAAAATCTGCTGTGGCAGAAAGTATTGTAAAAGCCTGCTGTGGAGCAAGGGAAGATGTGTAAAATCTATTTGACTGCCTTTCCTTCATGTAACCTCTACAAAACTGTTGTAATTGGCCTTCTTTTCTTTGGAGGGTGGCACTGATTAATTAAAGAGAGGTTATAAAAGTGTGTTCACACCATCAAATAAATACATTAATTAAACAGAATTGTCTTTTAGATCTGGTGGAGGGTAATCGCTACAGCGAGAGCTATAAATTGATAGTGGCCTTGTAGTTTTACAACGCGAGCAAACCCTCTATTGTATCACTGGTGACTTTACTAATAGTTAAAACTCCTTCTCTTCATTGTCATTCCTAATCAGGGTTTGCACCAGTAGTTAATGATTTATGAAGGGAGGAGGGTAAGGTCGGTGTCATTTAACATAATAAGCATCCAGGCACGTCCACTCAAGGTAATGGTTGTCATATGTGTGTCTTTTCTGCGGGCTTGTGAGGTTGGAAGTGTGAGTGCTTCGGGCAGAGAACGGTGTGACTCCCACAGGAATGTCTACTCAGCTGGTCCCACACCCTTCAGCTCACCGCAGCACCGCTCAGGACTGCAAGAACTGTTAGACAGGAGACGCTCCAGTCGGGAGACATACTTCAAACCTGCATCCAAACAAAATGATGTGTAAAATAATCACTGCATGCTATTCCCGATGTCATCAAGAATGATGCCAAAGGTGGGCAAATGAAGATGAAATAATCATATCAACAATGGATGTTAGAGTTTAATTCAAAACGCTGTAGAGGACTTAAGTAGTATGAGTACTTTGTATGAGTATGAGTAATGAAAACATTAATATTTTATATAAAGTCACAAACATTAGCCTTTGTCGTAATACTAATAGTGGGATTCAATCTATTAAGGGGATTTTATGGTCTGTATGATAATGTCCTCTCCTGGTGGTTGTTGTGCAGCTAAGCTGTGGTTTGACATTTAAGATAGAAATGAAAAAAAGATGCCTGTGGGTTTTTGAGATGAGCGAAGAGACAATCTCCCACTTAATTTTAGCTGACAGCCAAACAACTTCAATCTGAATGTACATACGACACAACACTTCTTCCCTCCAGTGTTATAAAGTATCAAGGAACCGACCCAGAACCAACACCAACATATGACTTACCGACTACCCAGCGCTTACACTGAAAAACCACTGACTCCATTAGCTGAAACACTTTAAAGAAATACTGTTCATGGATATGAACTGGTTTGTTCTAGTTTTGGCACTTTCTCCTTGATAAACACTTTGTTACACCGTGAAAGACGTTGGGTATTATTTCTAACAAGTGGCTGCGAGGCTCTGTGGTTCTTTTCAGCTTGCTGAAATACATTCTGAGATACTGCACACTGGGAATCTAAACCAATGGAAAAATCAAATTATGTTTATTAAATTTGACTGCAGCACATATGCAGTAAATCAAAAAGTGTATCGGAGTGTAAGAGAATGTGTGTGTATGAAAAGCCTCCCCACCTGTCACAGTGTGACTGCGTAGTCTTTTATCTTTTAGAGGAAATTTGAACAAGGATCTGTCTTTGCATTGTCATTCTGTGATACCATATGATATCAACAGGAGAAGTACGTGGACAGTTTTTAAACAACAGGAACTTCTTGCTGGATATTTGCTTTGCTTCATTGCTTCCTGTTATTGTTTTGTCTTTTCATTTCTTTTTAGGATTTTCAGTTTTTTGTCTCTTTCTCCTTATTTATTATTTTCACACTTTTCAACTTCTTCTCCCCTGTCCTTTTTCTGTCTTCTCCATTTCCTTTCTGTTATGTCTTCTCCTTTGTTTCTCTGTCTTTCTGTCTTTCTTTCTGTCTTTCTTTCTGTCTTTTATGTCTTCCTGTCTTTCCATCTACTCTCCTCTTTGTCTCAGCAAAACCAAACACCTGGGATCAACTGCTATAAACCTCACTCAAAGAATATGCCCCTGCAGTCATTCTTTCCTTTAATTTCATACTAGACTCTTACAGAAATTGCTTTCAATTCAACACTCAGCCTTTCAGATTTTATAATGCACTAAAATTTGTGGAATTATAGCATATTCCCCTGAAGACATGCATGCTCTCGGGTTGAAAAGAGACAAGGGCTCTCGTTGAATTTGTTCTTTATTTTTCATTTGGAAAAAGAAAAAAAAACACTTTAGGTATTTGGTAATGCCTCAGAATCCACCATGATCATACATATTGTCATAAGAAAATGATGGCGTTTCACCTTTGAAGGATGCAAGGAGTTTAAACTGAACATTAATACTGCACGATGTCTGTATTTCCATATTGTTTTCTAATTTAATTTTTATCAAGGGGGTAAAAAACAAAAAGATTAATCTCAAAATCAGTTTTTTACTGGTTTTAAGCATTTACATTGCTGGTTAATGCTGTGCTCATGCTATTACATTCATACACAATTTCCACAGACTGTGAAGGGCATTTCTTTACTTTGATATATAAAGAAACAATATCCTGTTACACAGCACACCCAAGAGTCTTTCGAGTCTTGGAAGATTTATATTGAGTTCGCCTCCAAGTTTGGAGTACAAATTCTGATGTACAATCTGTGTCACTGCTGATCTGATGGTCCTTTCTTATACTCCTATCTAAAACTCAGATACAAAATCAATAAACTATTGTGGAGCTATCTGACATAATATATCTCTTTTTTATTCCTCGACAAAATGTCAATACTAGTACATTACTGTTATTCTTAAGAAGAATAGTCTTATCCTTTACACAGGCCGAGACCCTGAATGAGGATCTTCTCTGGGTTCGTTTTCACGTGAGAAAGGTGTAGTTTGAAAAAGACGAAAAAAAGAAAGAAAAATAAATTTGTTTTTTAACCTTTTACATAAACCTTTTGATTTGCTTCTTCCTAGTTATTCATGCCTTTGTGAAGAAGCATGCGATACACTTAAAGACTATTCATGTAGATCCCCGCGGACTATGGGTGAAAGCAGAGTACATCCTGGACAGTCCATCACAGGGCAAACAGAAAAATAGAGATACACACACAGTCATATTCACATCTAAAGGCAATTTAAAGTCACCAATGGTGAGCCAATTCATGTTTATTGATGTTGGGGGGGGGGACTGAAGTACCTGGAGAACTCTACAAACAGTCTGGTAAGCCTGGACTCAAACTAAGACCTTTCTCGCTATGGCGCAACAGTGCCAGTCGCAAATAGCTAACCCTGTATGAATTTCAGTCCTTGTCATCATCATCATCATCATCATCATCATCATGGAAACATTAGTCTATTCAGATATATATTTAACAACTATGTGTAATAAAATGTAATTGTCTGCATTCATCATTATTCTTTCTTCAGTATGTCTGTAAATGGACTAAAGAGTGTGCACAACAGGCATTTTACAAAGGCTCTCCAAATGCGATCACTGGAGTTTGGAGGATTGATTGTGAATTTGACGCTTCACTGGCTCCAAAGTTCCCAAGTTCCCAAGTAGTGTTCTCCATTAATTCCTCCTCTCCTTTCATTTTCCCCTCTCCTCTTCTTGTTTATTGTGTGCGATGTCCATCACTCCTGTCTGAGTGTGCAGCATGATGTATGTTAACAGGCATTAGGTTCCAGTGTGGCATGACACCTTCAGTAATTCTGACCTGTCGGCTTCCTGATCCCTTTCCCAGGCTCACTCCATCAGGCCTCTCACTCCGCATAAATGTTTGTCTTTCATCAGAGGGCAAATCATTGTTCTCTCCACATTTCTCCTTTAATCTTATTGCAGACATTATTCTGAGTTTAAGATGAACAGGTACCTATTAACAGGTACTTTGTTTATATAGCATTTATTCAGACAATTCATGGCAATTCATTCAACTATCTTTTGTTTTAGAATTACTTACATTTTCTTGATTTATTACTTCAGCAGAGGAGCAGTTGCAATTATTTGGTAACACAGTTTTGTTTTGTGATAAGAACACCCAAAACTTGTATTGATTATGATGAGAATTTCACTATAGAGATACCCCAATTCAGTATCATATCAAGACTGTATGCACTAATGTGTTGTCATATTCTGTCTGTTTACTATAGACTTGAGAAAGACGTTTGACCAGGAACCTCTTGGAAAAGAAGTGTCACTGGAACAGGAAGTGTTGCTTCAGTGTCGGCCACCTGAAGGCATTCCTGCTGCTGAGGTAAGCAGATTGAAAAGCCGTAAAGACATTTCACTGAGCCACCACACACTAGTGTTTTAATTGTTTTCTGCATATTATAAATGGTCCAATGCCACTGCACACAATTTAACACCCACCAAAATAATGTTGGAAGTGATAAAACCTTTAAAAAAAAACAGAGAAAACAAAAAAACAAAAAACACTTGTGCTTGAACATCACATATGGTGAAGTCAGTGCGGATCTATATATTTGAGTCTGCTTGCTATTTGCCTCAAGGAAAAACTGCAAGTGGGTGCTACATCCACTTTTTCACAGGTTTGGTATTTTCTCTTTTATTCTCTGTTTCACATAGTTGAAAATTAAGTGTTCAATGGAATTTACTTCAGTTTTTCACATTTCTATTTTAAAAGCTGTAACAAAAAACATTGAATAAATCTGACATGGCACAGTGCACCAATAAAAAAAATTTCAATACAGCCTGAACTATTCATGTTTTTGGAGTAGTTCCTGCTCATTTCTGGAATTCCAAGGAAAGAAAATTGCAATCATCTGCTGTGGGGGAAAAAAGACTAAAAACAGTTGTATTTCTGTTACGTTAGCTTACACAACACACTTCCACTGCTCTGTCGCCTTCCTGCCACAGTGTTGGAGCTGCATTTCAAAAGGCTCAGTTGAGATTGCTAGAACATAAATAGAGGATGAGAGTGTGGTTTGATGTGTTGAAGAAGGGTTGTGTTTTTTTTTTTTTTTTTTAGAGGATGTTGGGACTGAACTCTGTAAAGACTTGTGATTGACCTGGAAAAGCTGAGTTAAGTGAGCGGAACTGCACAGCATTTATCCCTCCTGAAAGTGCTGACAGGCTAAATGGAGGAAAGTTTTGGACCGGCACTCTGCAGAATCTCCTCATACAATCGAGGCTTCATTCTGATAGTGTTTCTGTAACAGCCCTATGGTATCGGTGATTCTGCAGCCTGTGTCAATCCTGGAGGGGCTCAGTACAGCGATTAAAGACTTAGCGGATGTCCAATCACAGCACATTTATGCTATGTGAGATAAGCCATTGCTTTCGCAATCCAGATGTCTGGTGAACATTTAATGAGATTTTTTTTTGTTGTAAAAAATATTGGCACCAGTTTAATTAAATAAGTTATCCAACTCCAAATCAATCTTGTATTCAACAAACAGCAAGATTAAGTTCTTTAAATATGACTTTATTTGTCACTGATATAGAAAAAATCTGTATTTGATTTGTTTCTGGTAAAAGGATTTGTTTAAATTTTTTGTAACTATTGTATGTGCACAGATGCATACTAACAGCTTATTTAATCACTGACACTTACCTCATGCCAGCAAACAAATGCAATGGCATCCATTCACCAGATATTTTCCATTTTTTTTGACTAGCAAATGCAGCCTCAGCAGGAAAAGGCACAAACCAAATGCAGCTTTTTTGTCTTTTCTCATACAAGTCCATTAAAGAAAAAACAAAAAACCTTGGAAAAAGCAGATGGCCTAAGTCTGTGGTTACATGTGTATCTGCGGAAATATGTACCACTCGCTGTGGAGGAAAGATCTGTCATATTTCACCCATCCAAGATGCAAAAATACAGAGAGGTTGAGCGAGGCTGAAGGCAGGAAGAGAGGAGCTGTTACGGGTTGTCAGGGCTGGATTCAGTGGGTTGTTGTCAGACCTCCAGTGGGCTGTCAGTTCACTCTGTGGTTCCTTTACAGGCCTTTGCCCAGTGAGCCAGAGGCTGGTAGACTGTGGCTGAGCCATAAAAAAAAAAACCATACTCTTACAGCACTTGTGTTTAATCATGTGGACTGTAAGTGATGGACATTGTGCTATGTGGCAAAGTTTTTTTTTTTTCTTTTTTCTTTTTTCTTACGGAGAAGTAGGACACACACGTGCTGCCGGCATTGTCACATGATTGCACCCTCACAAGCGTGTTCATTCGTACCAGCAATAACATTTACATGCTTGTGTGCACCAGCTCACATGAACACATGCTGCTAACATGTCAGCAGAGTGCAAAAAGGCTTTTCATTCGTTTGACTTGCTTGAACAACAGCGATTTCAAACATAGAACCAATGTATCAACACAGGAAATCATCTGAAAATGTTAAATAGAAGTAATGGCTGTTCCAAATTTTTTTCGCCGGCACTTCCTCCCTTTAAGCGAGTGTTGCAAAAATAACTCAATAATGTGCCCTAAACGAGTCTTGTAAACATTTATCTTAAGAAGTTCCTGTTTTGTAAGAACTTGTTCTTTGCTCCAAAACAGAATCAACATTTGAATAAGTTGTTTTTAAAAGGTGTTCATGTATTTACTTTGCCGGTCTGGCTCACTTACCAATATATTTTTCTGCTTGTGGCCCCTGAAGTAAAATGAGTTTAACACCGCTGTAGAACAATGAGGCTGATCAGCTTGTTGAAGAATGTTCATAAGCAAGTAAACAGTTGGGATGATTGTTTTCTTCAGAATTAGTATGAATATGTTATATTAGGAAAAAGTGTCTTTTCATCTAGTACAACAAGGTCATCACAGTGATACAAGTGTTTGCACATTACAAAGTACAGGAAGCGATTACCAACTGCTATTGTTACAACAAAATTGCTCCTTCGTGTGTATGAATTTCTAAGTTGAACGAATGAAAGCATTGAGCTGATGTGACTTCAAGGTTTCATAAGGTTTTTACATCAGCTGTCATGAACAAACTCTTGAAAAAAAAGCTGCTATAAAGCCAAAATCACTTAGCTGTTCAAGACAGTGAGTACCAAAAGCACATCTCTCACGTGCACATTTGCACAAGAAGCCCACGTTGTGTAGAATCAAAGGAAGTCAATAGTAATTGGTTTTGATCTCAGATTACAAAGTGGCATTGTGTTGTTTGATGTGAGCCAGTATCACTCTTGTGTTGCTTCTTTGTCTTCCCACTTTTCAGATGATTTACATTATAAGATGCCATGATGGTTTACCATCATAATGACATCCTGGGCTTCCATTTAAGTGGTTTTGAGGTTTCTGCCGTCTTTCTGCGGGGGCTGTTGCCCTGCAAACTAAACATTATGCTTAATAGTCTGGATTGTTTCTGTGATGATGCAGCAAGAGTTTTTTTTTTTTTTTAAGAGCAAAACACGTGAAACAGTTCCCATCAGACTTTGAGGTTTCGATATTTGAAGTTCAAGCGGAGGTACCCTCGCCTTCATTAGCGACCAGTTATTGAGAGTCGATACATACATTTTCTGAGGTGCAGTGACTGAGCCGCGGAACACACACCCTAAGAAAACAAGCTGCAGGAGTTTATTTTGGCTCGCCTCGTGACCATTACCAGTGGAACTTTGGCCTCAGAGAACTAAAATGCAGCGAGTGAGGTTTCTGAAATAGCAAAGGGATTCAGTCATCTGGATGTCTTGTATGGTCTGAATAAATTAGATACTCAACAGGCTCCTCTAAAAGCGATTGTTACACGTTTCCATAGCCATGAATATTTGATATATACTTAATCAAGAGCAGAAGGAAAATGTAACAATAGGGGGTTATTCTGGGATCAAGAAAGAGGGAGCAAAGAAATCTCTCTGTGCACTCTTTTGCCGTTTTGTGGTACACTAGCTGAGTGCAGCCCACGGTTATAGTCATAAAGGTAAAGACGGGGAATTTCCATCAGCTCAGTGCAAATTCGTCCCTTTGAGTACCTCCATGAAGCGTTTCATCAGCATTTAAAAAGCCCTCCACGCAAGCCTCTTCTCATACTCAAGAATATGTGGCAGACTCATAAAATGGTCAGGAAAAAGAATGCAGCTTTATTGTTTCTTTTCTTCTACAATGCCCTCCATCTCCATTTCAGAGCGCTTGTCATGGCCCTGAGACAAAAAAAAGAGTTCAGAGGTGATGCAGCACCGTGAGCCGCTGAGCTTGTTTCCATGGAAGCAGGATTTTAATTCAGGCATCTCCTCAGTCAGCCGGGGTCCTGCCGCGTTATCACGGGTAACGAGTCATTGATGCTCTGCAGGGAAGAGGCCCTGCTGCCATGATTAAGTCCATTGGCTTTACTGAGAAGAAAGCCAAGAAACACAAAGATCTTTACTTCACACCTCCTCATCCAGAGAGGTGTGGAAGAAAAGCCAGCAGAATTTAGAGCAGCAAGCGGAGCCATGTTTTAGATTTTTGCATAAAAATCTTTGAGTCATGTTGGGGGAGCTCATTTTGATATCAACCTCAAATTTTGTTCTCTCACTAAGTGCAACGGTAACGACGCACATAATAGAACATTATGGGGTGGGGAAAAAAATTATCAAATGCCTTGGCTGTGGCTCCTCATGAAGATCTCTCATCTACTTTCTTCACACATTATGCGGCGCAAATGTCAGTGATTGGTGTTGATTTTGGGCCCACTTGCACTTAACAAGTGATTTGAATTTATGAAGTAAGTGGTAGCTCGTCAGGTCACCTTGTCAAAAAATAGCAGAGTGCTTCTCCCCAGTCAAAGTGGTGCCGAGTGGAGTTATGAAGGGTGACAGGAATGATAGAAGTAACAACACTTCAGTGCCCAGTCAAACAGGAAGTGCATTTTCATTATGGTTACCCCAGGGGAAAAAGTGTCAAGAGGCCAAACCATATTCCTCTGGCAACCCACCAAAAATTGTCCTTCTACCACTCAACTGTCAGTCATTAGATTCCCCATGTAAAGCCTGTGATTTACTCTAATAGCCCCACATTTGAGAGCTCGGTAAGTCAATGCCTTTCCTATTGGTAAACCCAGTGGGTGTAGTTTACATGGTAAAGTCATGTAGAAGTGGATTTTCTGTACATAAAGTTCACCAGAACTCCTGTGAGGAATATAAAAGAGCTAAATGTTACTTTATATGGCAACTGATATCGGAAAACAAAACCAAAGGGACACTGAAGGCCGGATTTACTGAGATCCTGTGTAACGTGTGCAAAATTGTATGCTCACACCAATGAAATATGTGCTTTCAATTTCTGTGTGTTTTGCTTGTGATCAAATGAGATTAGCACCATGAGTGACATTAAGCCCAGATGGGATTATTAAAATAAAGGTTTTCCGGGCATTAGATGCTGTTTACACAAGAACGATCTGCTGGAAACTGTACCGTTCAGGTTTCTGTTTTTTTTGGTTTGCAATGGAGTGATTTGTTGGATTGCAGAGCAAATAAATCTGAATTTGACAAAAAAAGAAAATGATAGGTTATCAAAAATTCTGAGCTTTGGTTAAAAATGAAAGCAAAAGAAGAGTTTCAGAAAAGTCTGTGTTATGTTCCACAGATAGAAGTTATGGGTAGCCAGCAGAGGAAATGTTTCTTATCACATTAACGAGAGCCTCTCTGCGAAAAAGGCTGAACCCTTTTTAACCCCATTTTTCAAACTCATAAAATAGACAAATCATCAACATTTGTTTGTGTCTAATCACAAATTTTCCCAAACATCTAAGATGGGCACAACTTAGTTACTAAAGTTACACACCTTCTTTAGTCGGTCATGCGACATATGGAAAAGTGACATATCAATAGATGCATGCACGTACCATCTGGGACCAATAGAAGACACTGTATGACAGAATGCTGGCAAAGTACCACCAACAAACCTCCATTACCATTGTATTTGACTGATGTGCAAAATTTCTCCCTCCATGAAAGCAGAGAACAAATACACAGACAGGTGAGCTGGTCAAAGCTCATCAGCGGTTATATCCAGCCATCGGATCTAAATGCATCTTATACACCTTTGTAATCTATATATTTATTTTCCCACTTTGTGCAGCATTTTTTGACAGATGTAACTTATAGTACATAAATTATAGTAAGTTAGCTTAGTTTTATATATATACTTAGCGATAACAAAAATTGCATTTTTCAAAGAAAACAGGAATCACACAATGGAGGTACCTTTCTCTGGTGCATTTACTTGAAATGGGAAATACATAACAAATTGAGGCATTTTTCATTTTTGGGATGAACTATTCCTTTATCACCTAAAATCATTTCTGAGCTGTTTGCAGTGAGCTTTTGAGTCTGTTTCAGTTTATCCCTGCTTCTGAGAGTAGAGAGAGTGAGTTCTGACCTCTATCACAACACTAAAACCCCTCTCCGCTGGTTGAGTTATCATCTAAGCTTTTCTAAAGGCCAGGGGAGACTCAGAGAGACCAAGACTGTGAGCACAGAGTGTATCAAACACTTCTCTAACTTGCAATGCTGGAGCCGAAGTAAAGGTTTGTGATTTTTTTCCTCTCCAATATTTCAAATAGAATAGCATGTGTGTGCCATCCCTCTTAGCAGCCAATTTGCTGTGCGTCCACCCACACGTGAATGCATAAAAAAAAAAAAAGAGTGCGTTCAAAACAAAATGTACAGCACAATGGCAGAAATCCCATAATCACATAATCACAACCCAAGTATGTATTTAACAGGGATGATTTATTCACTGATTTTAAAGTAATTCTCTATTGAAGACTTACCCAAACAAACATACAAAAACAGACTGGTAAAGACATCACTTTCCCCTTAGGCAGATATCACATACTGCCAGTGATGAATGAATGTAAGATCATATTTTATGAGGTAAATGAACCGTGCCAAAGAGGACGGAGAAATTTGTGTTGGCCCATCCTTGAAGCTAGCTTAAGAAACGTCGATTCTCCCTCGGCAGACTGTGGAGAGCTGAAGGCAGAGCTGAACTGGAGGAGGTCATTACTCCTGGCTCGCTTTTCGGCGATCTGTCTTCCGTGCGGACACCTCCAGCAGTACCCACTCCGGCTCCACCTCTGTTACCTAACCTCACCTCCCTCCTCCTCTCTAACCCGTCCCGTTCCAGCTCCCCCGCATAAACCCTCGCAAACACACCGGAGCGATACAGGCATACCCACACACACACACACACACACACGCAAACATTTTTCTCATCACATCTCAAGAAATCGCACCTTTGTGCATTTCAGCTTGTTAATATTTATACAGCTCACATTTCCATACTTGTCATGCAGGCAGATGCAGAGCATATGGCTTGTTGTCTGGTAGTGAATGATTGAATAATCAGTTTGTAACCTTTTGTGGCTCATTCTCCAGGTGTGTCATTCAAGCCTGGAGCGGATATATGTTGTGAAAAAAAAAGGGAAATGAATAAATTACATTGGGTAGATAGTTAGGCTTCATGCAGAGAAGCAGGAAAGCTCATAATGACTTCTCTGTAGAGGAGTCTCGCACGTTGCTGTGGAACATTTTTTTTTCCTCCCCGTTCTTTCATTTCACACCCCTTTCCACCCCCACACTCTGCTGTACACTCTATTTCTGACACAACAGCGATGAGTAATGAATGGTTTTGCCTTGCATTGGTTCTTAACAACTGAGTGGATTGTATACAGTGTGTTCTGTATATTGGGCTAATTAGTGTTGTGCTGGCACACCCTGGCAGGGCACAGAAAAAAGAAAACGAAAAAAAAAAAATCCCACTCAGTGGTTCCTCCTACGTCGCTGCCGCAGCCAGGTCTGCAGCCAACCTTGTTTGCCAGTGGGAGAAAAAGTGACAGTGGAAGGACACAAAAAAACTGTGTCCTAATTTAGGAGCTGGGGTTTTTAAAGGACAATGAACACAATAGTCGGTCATTTGAAACAGTCAGGAAACAATTGAACCTCACAGAGACCAAAATATCCACTAAATGTGGGTGTTACTTTTCTTTTGTGGAAAGTATATGTTTATGGAGTGCAGCAATGTATGATTTATTTCATATGGCAGAGGGGGTAAAAAAAAAAAAAAAAGGACTGTGGGTGAGGACAGGGTACATCCTGGACACGTTGCCAGTCCATCACAGGACAAACAGAGAGAGAGACAGATATTCACAAGCATTCACTCCTACAGGCAATTTAAACTGACCAATTTACCTCATACACATGTTTTTGGACTATGAGGGGGGGAATTTATGTACCTAGAGAAAATGATCTGACCATTGTGCAGCTCTCATCTTATATTATATTTTAAACAAAGCATTGCAGGCAGCTTTGCCCACTTTTGTCACACTCACAATTTGGTTAAAGTCAGACTTTCTCAAAATAAAGAATGTTGTTGTTAATGGCTGTTCAGGTCCATACCCAGTGCAAACCATTATGGGTTGCATGCCAGTTGTCGGCATTACATTGAAAATGATAAATAAGAGGTCTTCAACTATTGTACTTGTTACACTTGGGGTTTTACACCATGAGGATTACATTCAGTCTTCATCATTCAGTTGTAAAAATCTGTGCTCTGATCAAACAGATTTCTTTTTTTAAACTCTTCTTATTCCGTGGTTGTAATGACTACTTGTAAAAATCGTTACGCCCTCTCCCCCAGAGGAAACATCCTCCTCTGGTATCCTCTCAAGTTGCCCCTGAATATTAGACATGTAGGCTGCAGTCAAGAAAGCTGCAATTAATACTTATGATGCATAGAACAGGGTCATCAGTCAGTGACCCATGGAGCGTATTCTCTAACAGTCTTCAAGAAGCCGATCGTTTCTTTCAATTAGTTTTTGGTGTGGCTTATTTTTTGCTTCATTTCTTCTTCACTGCTCTGATAAGCATCATCATGAGCACAGTGGAGCTGGGAAAGTCAGAGCTAATTGTGAATATTGTGCATGTTGTTTACTGATATTTTCTGCTTACCTCGAGCACAAGCACAGCGCGTTGCTGTTCTCGTCCTCGAAAATGTGCAGAAAACTGAAACCAAACACGTTAACCCTGACAAAATATTTTCATTCCAAGAACAAGGTTAATTCTGTGGCGATGACCTTCGGTGACAATAGTAGTATAAATGAAAACACAACCAATACAGTCCTTTAAAACTATATGAAGTATTTCACTCCGTCATCTGTCATACTTCAAATTGCTTAAATCCTTCACTCAAACTGCCATTTTACAATTGGTTTTATTGATTCTGGTCGTAAAAGGCTCACACTAAGACGGCCTCTTTAAGCAGGATTTGTGTCTCTGTAAGGAAGATTCGCAGTTTTATGAGACTTGTAATGCCACACATTGCCACGCAGCTTCAGTTTTTTTTATGGAATTTTACAGATGAAGTATACACATGCCTATTTTTTGTATTAAGTCCTGAATGTTTTTTCTTTTAGTTTTCCTTTCAAGGTCAGGTTGTATTATGTCTTGAATTTGACAAGGGCCATTTTGAAATGCATTAAATTCTGTAGAAAGTGATTGAACCACCTATACATTTGTTTTTCTTATAAATTGGGTAAAAAAATACATTTGTTATTCATTAAATATCTCATTCAGCTCAATCACTGTCTATTAGGATAATAATGGAAACTGCAGATGACTGTTGCATTGAACTGTAATCTATATTAAGTCCATGTGATCGAAAGATCTTAGGTCCCTGTATGCCAGTGCTGTACACACATACATATATATATCAACTATACCAACATGTGTGTCTCAGATACATCACAGTAAATGTCACTGATTCTTCACCACTGCTCCCTTTCCTCTGATATGATTTATGTTCCTTGGTCTTCATTTTTTGAATACCACTCAGTTTTATCTGTGACATGTGCTTCTCTTTCCTCCTCTTACTTGAGGGGCTTCCTTTGCAATTCATCCTGAATCTTCACCTCTTCAAGACAAATTCACCTCTTTGTAACATTTTTCCTCGATTCCCTCATCTTTATTCTTTCTTGTCCATCCTCACCTCTTACTGATGTGGTATTGTACATATTGGCACCTTTGTGACTTCCCTCTGGCATGTGCACCTGCTCTCTAATCTGTCTTCTCTCCATTCTGCCTCTCTCTCTTTCCTTCTCAGGCTCTCTAGGTCAAAGTTTCCATCTCTCTGTCTTTCTCTCTGTCACTTCACTGTCTCACACCAGACAGGCTTCTCTTTATGACAGCTGACATGTGGCAATTTCCTCTAGTTAATGACAAGAAATGTGCCAATTACCTCTCCGGATGTTTCTCTGCCAATCAGACACTAACGAGCTCTGTGTGTGTGTGTGTGTGTGTGTGTGTGTGTGTGTGTGTGTGTGTGTGTGTGTGTGTGTGTGTGTGTGTGTGTGTGTGTGTGTGTGTGTGTGTGTGTGCGTGTGCACTCTATTAAACCTGTTAAAATAAAGTCTACAAGGTGGAATAATGAGGAGAAATGAGAACGAGGTACAACACGTCATTACAAATAATTTCCTCTGAGAAGGTGGGGCATGCGCTCCCTAAACCAGTCCCCCCTACAATCTCAAGGGCACAAAGGTCCCCCCCCCAACCTCACTCTCCTCTCAGCAGGACATAAATACACTTTAAATCATCTTAATGAGCCAGAATTTACGCACATAGCTATTCAAACTATTAAATTGTAGTAACGTGGTGACACTTGGCGGTGCCCCAGGTGTACCCGGTCAGAGGAGCGCAGCTTTCTTCACTGGGAGTTGGTAAAACCGTCTGATGGTCTGGGCTGTCGTCGTCAGGGTTCGGTTCTCCAGGGCTCCCGGCATCAACAACCCTACGGACCACCGGTAGGGGGCGCTGTCCTCGGGGGCTCCCATGGCCTGCAGCGTCAGCGCCTTCGGGCCTCTGGACGAACCTCCGGGATTCAGCCGCTGTGGGGTGAACGAAGCCATGGTTCACAAATGACATTTTTGAAAATATTTTTGAAAATATGAAGAAGACTTGACTGGACTGGCCTCCTTAGACTGAGGTGATGTCGGGTGCAATGCATTCTGGGTAGTAAACAAACAAAGCTAACCTCACAAATCACAAGAAACAGAAAAAAAAGTTAGAAAATATCTGGTGGGCAGACAGAAGAAGAGAGGAAAGAAGAGAAGAGGAAGAAGAGAGGAAGAAGAGGAGAGGAGGAAGTGGAGAGGGGGAAGAGGAGAGGAGGAAGAGGAAGAAGGAAAAAGAGAGGAAGAAGAGGAGAGGAGGAAATGGAGAGGAGGAAGAGGAGAGGAGGAAGAGGAAGAAGAGAAAAAGAGAGGAAGAAGAGGAGAGGAAGAAGAGGAAGCAGAGATGAAGAAAAGGAAGTAGAGAGGAAGAAAAGGAAGTAGAGAGGAAGACTCATTGATATCTGGTCTGAAGACTTTCTATCACAGTTGTTTGTAGCTACCCATTAGCCACGAGTTA
>OMNM01048380.1:0-11121 GCA_900302745.1 Parablennius parvicornis
CCATTCAGAGAGACACAGATGGCCGGGAGAGAGAGCAGAAATGGAGGATGCAGACAGCGGGATGGGGTAGAAGTTAATGCGCTGGATGTCTTCCTCCTCTTCCATCAGCAGAAGCCTGTTGTTGGGGAAAGTGCAATAATGAGAACAGCTGCAGTGGATACAATCGCACACACAGAGCAGAAAACACTTCCCCAGCCACTTAGCCACCCACTCTTCGTCGGCAAATCCACACCAGCACGCAGACGAGTTGGAACGCCGTCACTCTTACCCTCACACTCGAAGGCTTGCAGCGCGGTGGTGTAAGTGGGGCCCAGCCAAGAGGTGTAGCTACCCAGAACTCTCTGCAGGTGGTGGGTGGCGTCACTGAAGAGCACATCCGATTGGCCGTAGCCTGCTGAGCTGAACAGGCTGAAGCCCTCGGTGGCATTGCCAAACACATTCTGCAGGAGAGAGAGAGAGAGAGAGAGAGAGAGAGAGAGAGAGAGAGAGAGAGGGAGTGTGTGACAAGGCTTAATGCAACAGGGCTCGCCTGGATGTGCGTCGGCGTGCTCCGTGCACACGCGTGTCTGTAAGACTGTGTGCGCGTGTGCAGCCTGGGGATCAGCACAGAACATATCAGTCATCCTGGTGTCTCCCACACATTCGGTAAAGAAGACGGATGACAGTTGAGCAGTTACCTGTGTACTGGGATGTGTAGATCAATAATGCAGGGATGTGAAATAGACGTAACACACACACACACACACACACACACACACACACACATCTGGGGTGAAACGCACGTCAGACTTTCTTATACCATTTGTACCGGCACCCACCTGTAAACGTTCCAGGTATTTCCAGACTCGGCACTTGTCCTCCATGCGCACCACCACAGCGTTAGCGGGAACCGCTGCCAGGTGGCAGCGCTCGTACTCGTCCAGGCCGGCTTCAGTTCCATCTGGACACAAGAGCTTCAGGTCCTCCAGCTCCAGATCCAGAGCCCAGGACTCCTGATTCTTACCTGGACAAGAGAGGGGACGGGTAGATGCCAGATTAGGTTTAATTAAAACTTTTTTTTTTTTTTTCTTTAATCTACAGATTTGAAATGTTGCCCAGAGTTACATGAGAGGATTGATGCAACTCTCTGATCCCTCTGTTAAATATACTGGAGGCTGTTGAGCTCAGAGTCGTTGGCAGGAAGATTGGCTCTATTGGAAGCCAACGAAATTCTCCTGCAATCACCTCTCCAGCTCGAACACATAACATATCCTCGTTGTTTAATATGCACCGAGCTCAAGGGGTGCTTTTTAATAGAATGTAGAGAGATTTTTTGTTGGGACTGACACAGACCGCATGGAACCACAGTGGGAAACAATCGAAACAGAACACAGCGATTCCTCCTGTGTTCAGTTTGGGTGCTAACATCAGATAATCAGCTCAACTAACGTATTTAGCTCAGCTTGTTCAAAAGATCAAATCTAGAAAACTGCCTAAATGTTCAGCCCCGATATTGGATCCTTCTTCACTGACAGACGATTTGCTGAAGAGAATGGATCGATGATCCTCACCGCCGGTTAACACGATCCCCCTTCCATTAAATTATTTCCACGAGGGATTAAGTTCTCCTCCCGGACGAAACCGATCAAAATGTGTGATGAAACCAAATAAAAGTCTCACTTATCGAGGGTGAAACTTCCACAATCAACTTTAACAATATAAGCTGGTAGGTTCTTATATAGTACAGAGTTGGAGTCGCTGTAACTGTTTCAGGGACGGATTTTGACATTATTACATTCACATCACGTGAAGTCAATTACATGACAAATCTATCAAAGTATATATTTGTTTCACTTCACTTCATTTTTCTTTTGTGATGATGTCTTGTGAAATCTTGAGCAGGTCGACTCTTTGTGTGAGCCCGAGTGGTTGAACGACGTACTGGAGTTGTTTGTCTTTGTTTTGCTTTGTTTTTATCAGTTAAGAAGACTTCTCATCTGTTTCACTAAAAGTGTTAGCTCAGATCAACTCTGATCAGAAGATTAATGGATGGATGATTTTGTAAAATTATGATTTCTTCTGCAAGGAATAAGGTATGCTTCCTGTAATTTGTTAGATATCGCACCCTTCTAACAGCATCACTTTTTTCTTTTAACTATTTACCAACAGCTTAAATTGTGTAGCTTCTTAGTTGTAAAATCAAGGGGTTTGTTTTGTTTGTTATTCAAATGAATATTACTTTTTAACTCATCATGATTTTATTGTTTTGTGGATTTGTTATAGTTCACAAATCAAACCCTGTTACCGGTTTGTATATGTTGTTGAATTTCAATAATTAACTAAGAACTTAACAAGTGGAGCTTCAGAGATTTTTGCCTTCTTCATTCATGATGATTACTATATTTACATTTTTTAACTGTGGCAGTTTACACAGAATAAAGAGAAGAAAAGTCAGAGCACCTTGAAACTCCGTCCTAATAAGACGACGGCACAGGCCTTCTGTGTTTCCTGACCTCTGCTAATTGGTCCGACCGCGGACATTTCTGGACCATATGATAAAGCGTGCTTGGTTACGCGGCTGCAGTGTTTGTGCAGCCAACTTCAAACTCCTACTTCTCGGCCGTACCAGAAGAGACTCTGAAGCGTGACGGCGATAATGATCACCATTAATTTTGGATGTTGCCCAAAGCGGAGGAGCAGACGCAGCAAAGGGGAAAATCAGGACACTTCATTGCTGAAGAAAAGAGAAATGTGTCTATCATGTCCATATGAGATCTGTGCATTCAGTTCTCTGACTCTGCATTTGCTCTAGTTTATACATCTTTCTCATGTTCTCATGGTGTTCATACACATCATGTGGTTTTGAGTGGAATCCATCTATTGTATTCCGGCTCCCACGAACAAGTACAAAGAAACATTGTGAAACACTGACATCCTGTGTTTTGACAGGGCGTAACACTTTCTGCTGGTTCCAAGAACTCGAATGGTGAAGCACATAAATAATAAAGCAATGTCGTTATATAAATGGTGGTGTTGTCACGAGCCTGCGGAACAATTTAATCACTGACCATCCAGATTGTCGAAGATCGTCGTGTGCTTGACAAAAGCCACGTCGCCGAGGTTCTCAGCCACACATCTGAAGGAGAAACACAAATAATGAGACACGTTTGATCTATAAATAGATCAAACCCTGAATTACGGGGGAAAATCAGCACTGCTGGGAGAGCGCTCTAATCAGACTGCGGCTCGGGAGACCAAAAGTAAACTCCCTCTACCACCTATTGTTACACTTTAAGAAATTGTTAAATCATGCATCTGCTGTGGTCCATTTTATTCCCATTAGAAATACACTTATTATGAGGCCAGAGGCTGTTTCACCCAGCACTAGTACAAAGTGACAGAGTGGTGCTATTGTCTACAATTACACAGGTATTGTGTGGAAGTGACACTAAACAGCTATTGAAGGGCACAGCAATCGATCATCCTGGTTGTTTTGTGTACTTTTGTTTTGATCCGGTAGCAGTCTGCTCCAATGAACCGAGTTTCTTTTCTTTGTTTGTTTTATTTGTGGTTAATGTAATATTTTATGCCTCCTATTATAAAGGACTCATAAGAATTATAACTCATTCGTCACTGCTTTGTTATTCTAATCACTGTATTATTTCAGAACAGGCAGCTCAAATTACTCACTATCTCTCCTTTATGAAGACAGCGGGCTGAAATGGATGTAAAGAAAAGGAAACAAAGAGGCGGCAGTCACAACAGCAAAAGCACCTTCAGGGGGCTATTAGTGTATTATTCTTCACATTATTAGTGCCGGTGTTGTACCTGAGCGCCCCGGCCTCGCCGTAATGCCTCTCTCTGTGGTTGTTGGCGCAGATGTGTCTGTCGTTCTCGTCCCCTATGCAGGCCTCACACAGGTTCTTTGGGTTGTTGCCTCTGGGATCGTGCTGGGCGTCTTTAACACCCGGTACGCAGCTGTAACCAAAGAAGTTCCCCACCACTGGCCATAAAAACAGAAATCAAGTGAAATGAATAATTAATGGATAATTAACCCCTCAAAACTTTTCTGATATAATAGAAGAAGCCTCACTGTTGCTCTATACATTTTGCATCCGCCATGGTTCTCACCGCATCACAGCCTGAAGGTCATGGGTTCAAAGTTCAAAGCGGAGTTCGTATGCTTTGTGCATGTGGGTTTTCTCCAGATATTCCTCCCGCAGTCTAAAACCGTACATTCTAAACTAATTCATGGCTCTAAAATAGCCCGATGGACTCTCTGTGTTTATATGTCCATTGTTGTCTATTGTCGGACAAGGCAGTATTGAACACAAATGGATTTTTGTGCTGTAGTGGGTCAATTCTGAGCTGAATGCTTTTCTGTGTGTATTTTTCATATTATTTTCTGACTTCAGATTCTGTCTGAGTGATCTGCCTGGTTCCCACAGTCCACGAATATACCTTTCTGGTGAATTTGTAGCTCTTAATTGCCCATAAGTGTGAAATATGTGGGGTTTTTTTGTGTGTGTGTGACTGTCTCTCACTTTGCTCAATAATGAACTTGTCCAGGATGTATCCTGCCTTAACTGCCGTCCCCTGCCACTGTGTGTCGGATAAAGCAGATCTTAATCAGAATGGATTTAGGTCACCAAAGAATGCATATTCGATCCTTTTTTTTTTTCTTTTTTTTTTTTTTAAGATTACTTCTTTTTTAAATCCCTGGTGGTGGATACGTCTTGACATTTAGTGTCGTGGACACAGTTAAAAATACCAGTGCTGAGGTTTATATGTCACCAGGTTGTATTTCTTTATGAATACCTCAACGGACTTCCTATATTCCCTCTAATCTTTCTTTGTGTTTACCACTTTATCCCCATACAGAGGCACTGCTGTATCCGTCTTACTGTTACAGAGAGATGCACTGTTCTATAAACATCTCCTCTTTCCTCCACATCCGTCCATCATCCCTTTCTCTCATTTCACTGCTTTATCTCTCTTCCCCTATAAAACCTCTCGTATATGTTTCACACATAAACACCCACCTCTACTATTACAGATCTTCCCAAACCCTTATGTGCTGCTTGACCTCACCTCTGGGAAAGTTGCACTGCTCTCCCACACTGATCTGGGATGTGTTCACCAGGTAGCCAATAGGAACAGTCCAGCCCACTGTGGTACGTATGCCGGGGTGACAGGAGCTGCGCTCGTGCATCTCCAGCAGTGACAAATCTGAGGAGGAGCGGCGAGCCATTGCGACCACATAGTAGCTGATCCCACCTGGAGGTCATTTTTTTTGGAGAAGAGAGCAAGTGAGCGATAAGTTCACATCAGTAAAATGTGCACAAAACCACATATTGAGCGTACCGAATAACAAGCACATTCAATCTGAAAATGCATGCACGTAATCGTGTGGGCATTGGGTATAATATTTGATGTAACTCACATTCAGCCTGCATTTATGCTCTGAATTCCCTCCTGCTTTACCTTGCAGGGTTCAACACTGCAACTTACCAACTCCATTGTGGGACTCTCCCGCAGCAAGCTCCAGGCCGTGACAAAAACCTGCAGCATAAATGTCATCTGCAAACATGGAAGCTGCATCTGCTGTTCCATTCTGAGAAAAACACATTTATATTTCAAATGGCTGAGGGATATCTGGTATAACTTACAAGAAGATTTAGTTTATTTTCTTAGTTTACAGCACATACACTACAGTGGAAAGGATTTTGTATCATGTTTCCAGCAGGTCTCTGATTCATTGAATATATATTTCTAATAAAATGTTAAAAAGCACTTACTCTCTACTTTATTAGATATACCTTTGCAGTCTGATGTGTTTAAATGCAACAGCGCTGCCATAAATCGTATCGCACAGCGGACTGTTTACAGTTGTCCTGAGTCAGTCAGAAAGGTGATAATTCTATTTTACGTTCTGTATTGATATTGAAGGGAATACTGGAGCTGAACTAGAGTGCAATTCATTCTGAAATGTGTGCATAATGTTTTTATGTTTGTGAATAAAGCGGGAAAAATATGAGAAACATGTTTCTGTATACTGCTCTGCAGTTCAAAGACACTGTCAGCTACAAGCTCAATATCCAACATACAACAAAATATATACTTCTCAAATGCTTCAAGCCACGACATTAGCATTATAAATGAAGAGGTTATTGCATAGCTGTCATGATGAGTGAGAGCAGGATGCATAAAGTGTAAATACTGAAGTGGTCAGTAGGTGTGTACATGGCAATCTAAAAAAAACATGTGGCGACAAAAAAACCCCAAAAAATGGTATAAATAAATGGAAAATCACAGTCTAGTTTGCCCTGATCGCATACTATCCTAATCTTTGAAATCAAAAACAATGTGGTCATAAAGAATGAACAAGACAAATTCCATTCCTGTTCTTTATACCTTGATTTTTTCCATACAGTCTACGGTGCTCAGACCACGAACACACTGCAGTGCTCCTCTGACATTACGGGCCGTGGCATTCCTGGACAGATCCAAACACTTCTGCTCCTCAGCATCAGACAACACACACCAGGAGACTGAGGAAGGGAAAGGGAGAAGAAAAACAAAACAAAACATGGGGAAGAATTTTTGATCACATTCCTGCAAATAATTACACTGAATAAAACGTCCAACATGCACATAATCAAAATGTCACCACTGGTTAACCAAGAAAAACGTAATTCGGTGAACCTGTATTTTTCGGATTGGAGAGGCATCTGACAGACAGAAGACGTAGAAAAACAAGAAAAGCTAGACGTAGTCTTCTCTCCGGACAGGTCATGTTGTTAGATCTGGTTAGAACTGTTCTCAGGAGCAGCTCAACAGAGAGGGAGCAGGTGGATATCTTTGAGTGAAAAGAAAAAAGTCCCTCAGCTCGACCTTTCCTCGGTTATAACCTGCTGTCGACGCAGAGAGGGTTGGCAGATCGTCTGAAAGCCGAAAAGCAGAACACATGGAATTCTTCCTCCTTGCCCACCTCTTAAGTTGAAGTCTCCAGTGGATAATCCTTCCTCCATCTCATGATAGTGGTATAGCATTTCCAATTCCCTCCAATTATCCAGCGAGACTTATCCCCAGTGGAGAGGATAGTGGTGGACACATGTAGGCTGGGAGCAATTCAGGTCACTTGGCACCGAGTGTCGACCAGGGGTCTTTAATTAAAAAAAGCTGTGGACAATGTGTCGTTGTGTTCACGGAGAACAGATACTGGATAGGTCCTGCTCCGACTCACTGGAGACTAACGCCCCAGGTAAGCAAGAACAAACAGCACTTGGTATTGTTCAGGGCCGAGGGAACCAGTGGAGGAAAACATATTGGCTACATGATACAATTTGCTTCCCTTTTCTCTCTTTGCACGCACACACACACACACACACATTTTACTGACTGCAGAGCCCCAAAAAAAAAAAAAAAAAAACTCAACAGGTGAGAAGTGAAATGAATTTATCTCGCCATCCACCTGTTAGCTGCTGTTATGCAATGTCAGATCTGCACGACTGCTCAGGAGATGAAGGGTCATATTGGTTTTCAGGCAGCGTTTTTAGAAAGGACTCTTTTTGTTTGGAGTTCAGAGGATCTGATTCTCAGCATGCTTGACAAAAGGTTCAGAAACACTTTTCAAATGAGGCAATCACGTAAAATTTCAAGGGTTCCAATTAGACTAATGGCAGTTTCAATAATAGAGGGTACAAAATATCTACTGTAGATCATGAAAAATCTCCTGTTTGCAAATATCACAAGAAAAACAAGCACGCACAAACAGTAAATAATACAACGCAGGCTATTACAAAGAGAGACAGTCATGCTATTTAAAAAAAAAAAAAAAGATACTCTCTTTATTTGGAAAGGCACAAACACTATATACAGCTATTGTTGATGAAGCACGTTCGGAAGCATATTTGTATGCTGCTGCTGATTTTGTCCACTTTGCAAATTATATTGGCTGTTATCACAAACAAACAAATCTATTCTGCTTTACATACTCAGTCCACTTGGAGCAACTCTAGCAAAAGGTTGTTTTTTTTCTATCTTGAGGAGGGAAAAAAAGTTTTTTCCAGAACATATATCTCAGACACAGGGTCAATCTATTCATCAATTGTGGCTGGTTCTATTGTAAACATTCTAAAAATGACAATAAACCTACTTATTGTTAGTTCTGCTCTACGTGTAACAGTAAGTCTCCCGTTTAGACAGTTGTATGGTGGTATGTCATGTTGAGATAATCATGTTGCACGATCTGGGCTTGGGTAATGATAAAAATGTCTCCATGAACCCTGTCTCACTTTTTCCTGTTATATTTCACATTTCTGTTAAAAGAGTCTCACCTGCAGGTAATCTAAAAAGCTCTTCTCTTTTCTAGTTTTAAAAGTCTGGAAGGCCCCCTTGTGGGTAAATAAATAGGTACTTCAAAGTTTGGTTCCCCTTTACATTTTCATTCATATAGTCCTTCCTTGTATACATATGGTGCCACTTACTTTTGGTCTAAGCTCATGTTAATAAGATAAGTGAGTCAGGCTTTTGTTCATGATTTGTTTTCCAAGTTCAGACACAGAGACCTGGTTTTATTATATTTGCCCGCAACGTCCAATACATTTAAGATCATTTGTGTTAGTTTTGTTCAATAATAAACCTTTTCCTTTGCATCAACAACTATTTTTGAAAGTCACGTTGTCTCCTGCTCAGTTAAACGTGAACACTGGAGTTTTACTTGTTCATTTTATAACCAGAAAAGTGATCAAATTCCTTTAGTACTTTTGGGAGATTCTGTGTAGATGTTAGATTGTGAGTGATGTCCATGTGTCAATTATATTTGTACGGTAGCCACATTTCAATAGTAGATTTGATATTTTATCTCTGTACGCGTACGTTCATGTCAGTGAATGAACGGTTTCCAACACAAACTGAACTGTAGAACCACAAGATCATTCATTATCAAACTAGTCGTTCATAAGGTCTCTTCTGTAGCAGGAGAGAAGTCTAACATTTGTATTGACATAATTCCTTAACTTTGTGATATTCAAACTGAACACGACGTGAGAAATGGCGTTTATGAAGGAACAAGCTTAAATCCTGCTGTTTTAGACGGATTTTCATACCACAGAAAGATTCATAAATACATATGAAAAAAACAAACAAGAACAAATTGAAATTTTTTGAATTAAAATTTTTATTTGAGTGCAACCCAGTGAACTGATGAAATGAAACTATTTGGAACAATCACTTCCCACATGAGTGACTTGGGTGATGACAAATATCCTTTTTTTGAAGTGGAAGAAAACTCAAGTAGAACAACACTCGTCGAGGCGACTGTCTTCCTTAAACAGCCATCAAACGCGTTTTGTGGACTGCCGGAATCTAAGTAACTGATGCAAACCCACGCACGAACTGGGAGAACATGTAAACTCCGCAAAGAAAAGGGCCCCCAGCAAAGACTTGGAACCAGTAAAATGCCATATTCAGAAAGAGAGCTAACAAACTTCACTGTGGCAAGAGAGAGAAAGAAAGAGAGAGAGAGACTGATGCACCAGTGATGCCTGGAGAGGGAACAAACAGAAATACCAAGAGGAAAATATGAGTACAAAAATCCAAAAGAAATTTAATTAAATTCAACTTCATTTCAGATCACTTTCCCGGAGAAAACCAAACAAATTCCACATGTGCAATCATGTGGAAAGGAAAAACTCCCCTGTATAGAGGGAGAAACCTTTGGAGAACCAGGCTCAGAGGTGGTGGCTTTTTGCTATTCCGGTTGGGATGGGGGACAGAGGAGAGAAAAGGACAAAGACAAATAAGACAGATATCCAGTCGCTGCAGATGCATCAGGGCAGAAGGCTTCAGACCTTCTTTTCCATCTTTAACATAATGCATCAAAATTAAAGAAACGTGTGAAGAGAATAATTGAGCACAGAAAAGAGTGAGAAAGATTTTCTGTCTGCGTAGACTCCCATATCAAGATGGTTGTCGATGGCTCATCTGAACCCAAGCCTTTGACCAATCTTTTTTTAAACCTTCCTCCGTCTGACGAGCCACCCACCTCACCAGAAAGGATTTGACAACTTCACAGATAAGATAAAAATGAAGAATGTGATGTAAAGTCTAACCAACCATCAAAGTGCCCAAAAAACAAGATAATTGCAAAAATAACACAGGCTTAAAATGAAAAAGAAAAAAGAAAAAGGCCTCAAATTATTGAAAATGTAACAAGACAATTGAAAAGAATACCATCTGGGTTAAGTGCTGGTTCAAGAGGACGATGATGGTCTAAATTATGAAAAAACTGGAATAAAAAAACCCGAAAAAGAACATAGACCCACAAAAGATAAATAAAACCAATATACAACCCAAAATATTACAATAACAGTTTCTGTTGCAGCGGCCAACGTCGCCTTCGCACGTCTCTTGACCGTGATAAGTGATCAGAAGGCGCAAGCTGGTGAACACCGTCCGCGGGCCTGGCTCCAGGTGTGTGTCCCGGTGACCCTGGTCCGGGCAGGGTACAGGATCTTCTGTGTTCCTTTGTCATGACAGAAGTTTGGATGTGTGCTCCTGGGCCTTCACTCCAGACCTGTCCGCCTTGGGTGACCCTACCAGGAGCATGTGCTCCAGACGGCATAGCTCTGAAGGTCACTAGACCACGCAAGCCCTTCTGTCACGACAAGGCCACAGTCCATTTGAGGGAGACTCAAAGTCCAGCCACTGCTACTCCACATTGAGAGGAGCCAGTTGAGGTGGTTCGGGCATCTGATTGGGACTTCCCTCGGTCGCCTCCCTTTCGAAGTTTTTCAGGAACTCCCACAAGGAGGAGGCCCCGATGTTGGACTATTAAAATACAATCAGACGATTGTAAAGGGTAAAGAAGCTTAAATTCTCAACACCATACTTGGACATAAGAAATATGTGTAAAGAAATAACAAAAAGAAAAAATTAAAATTAAGTGTATTCACTGGTGGGAGTTCTAGTTTAGTCGCCGGCAACTCGACCCTGAAGCAGGTAGTACTGGATTACAGGTTACCAGTAGCAGTAGCCACGCAAAAAACAAAAAGAAAAAAAATTTCATTAAATGGATTCACTGGCGTCATGGGCCCCTGCAACAGCAACTGTTATTGTAATATTGTGTGTTGTATATTG
>OMNM01048381.1:3651-21973 GCA_900302745.1 Parablennius parvicornis
TGTCGGGGGAGAGATTTATTTCAAGGCGCCGGTCTGTGTACACACTCATACACATGTAATCACATACTGTACATGATACATGCCACAAATGTGGGACAGTTTGACATTCGTGCAAAAAGCAACTGACACCTTAACCAAGTGTTTTTCTCATTTCCTATTCAGTTCAAGTGCAAAAGGACACTGAGAGAGAGAGAGAGAGAGAGAGAGAGAGAGAGAGAGAGAGAGAGAGAGCCTTTCCTAAAGCCTTTCCTGCTCTTTGTGGCCGAGCCCAGTTTTTTTTTTTTTCCTCCTCTCTCTGTCCTCCTCCATGATATTGTTTGTTTTTTTGGAGTTCAAAGCTTAGCAACAAAATCCCACTTCTCCCTGCTGCCACTCACAGAATATGTTTTCATTAGAAGCGGGCCCCTTTCATCAAAGACTCTGGTTTTAGTGTGCTTAAAAAGGAAATGAGCTGTTTGAGAGATTACATTGCTCTCCGACCATGTGGCAGCTCAGACAGTGTTGCACATATACATGGAATACAATTAGAGAGAAAACAGCTGAGGCTTGAGGTCGGCTAAGTATGCCTTGTATAATCGTCTCTCAAATGGTCTTGTTAATGTAACTGTGGGTGTTCTGAGATTTTATGGTGGTCATTGCGTCTGAGCCTGCGGGCACTGGCAGACACCAGCAGCTCTGACACGTCTCTTTATTATTGACACCATAATGCTGCACTGTGTCAATCGCTTTTGCACTTCCTAATGACCTGAATCACCTCAACACATGATGGTAACAGTATTCACCTACGACAACGCTTGAGGTCATAGTAGGTTAAAAGAAAAAAAAAAAGTGCCCAAAATTTATGTTTTTATGATTTCATATTTGGTAATTAAAATAAAAAATAAATTTAACAGGATTTCTTCTAACAATTCATTTTTCCGTTTCAGGGAAACCTCCAGATTCACCAGGTGCATGTTGGTCAGGATGGGCAGGTGAGAAAACGTTTGCACTAAACTAATACTTGAATGCTATAGATCAGTCTTATCCAACCTTGGGTTGAAGTGCACGCCAGAGTTTGGCTTCACTGTAATCTTTTGTCAAATCAGAGCTCACAGAAGGGGTCTGCAGCCTCTGCTAATGGTTATCTCATAGATGAAAGACACGTACTGAGATTATTTCATACATTCATAGTAGGATCTCATCTATTACAATGGCTGAAACACACTTTTGTAATTGTAAGGATTAAATCTAGAAGCAGTCATCCGCATATTCAATCTGTCATTTATATAATGCACTGTTGTGAGTGAGGCAGCCTATTTTTTATTTTATTTTAGTTGTGAACTCATAATGAAAAATGTTGCGGCAAACATATTTTTGAGCAAATATGGAGAATTTTCATTTAACACCCAACAGTACCACATGTCGTACAGTGTCAACAAAAAGAAACCAGTTATCTCAAAGAATCAACACCCTTTCCACTAAAGCTGCGCAGTGGCAGTGGTGCAATTAGTCCTTAGAAGCTTCATTTGAGAGAGGATGTGAATAACAAAGTGAGTGAATTAGCATGCCTGACTAACAAGCAACCAATGACTGCATTAAAAGACTTATAAATCCAGTTTATAATTAAAAAGTTATCGTGTTTTGTGAGAATCGATATTCTATTACCAAGCATGATATGAAACCATATTAAATGTATTACATTTTTTTTATACCCCTTTTTGTCATCATGGAGTTTGAACGTTAAGATGTAGCCCTCTTATATGTGAACCAATGGGCAAGTATTTGGATGTTTCTTTACACACACCGTTCATTTTGATGTAGTAATGATATGCTAAAGAGAAACATACACAGCCCAAGCAGAAAACAAACGCCTACTACACAGGCACTTAGAGATTGTATCACTTTTTTTTTTGCTTTCTTGACCTCATTGCAATTCTTTCCATTCTGTCGTTTGTGCATGTGTGCGTGCGCAACGTGCAACCAGTGCAGGCCACATATGGATGCCTGCAGACAGCAATCATTTTCTCATTCATGATAACATCATGTTTATCTTCAGGCAAGGCTTTCAGGAAGGGAGTGCACTGCCTGTCTATTGGTTATGGTGTTGTGTGTGAGTTACAACAGGTGATTGAAAGTAACTTTCATAGAAGCTCTGTTCTTCATGAACAGAGGCTCAAACATGTTTGACTCACGCGGCTGAGGTCAGTCAGTTTTTTTCTCTAAAGAAATGCGATAATATGACACAAATCAGTGGGATTGAATTTCATCGCATCGTCTCACAAGCATCGTGTACAGTCTGCCCCCACTAAACAAACCCTTCTGTGGTTGAAGCCACCAGAGGACCATGATACTACTCACTGCTGAAGTTTGTAAATAAAACAGACAGAAAAAGGGTTCACAGTTTTCAATCTGTCTTTCACAGTTTAATTTTCCATATTTTTCTCTGACTCATGTGAATTCGCCTCAGAAATCAGACACACATCAAAGGTGGGAAAAGACAAAAAGAATGTAAATGATAATCACTCAATAATGCTGATTGATGAAGCATTAATAATACAAAATGACTGAAATAGTAAAAGAGAAGAATAGAGGAGCAAACAGGTGAAAAATTATTAACAGAATACAAGTCACATTTCAATTATTCAAGGAAAGTTACATATTATTCTGGTCCTATAGGTAGTTCTGTCATAATAAACACATAATATTGCCTTTTGATCAACAAGATAATTATCAGGCCACTGATATAAGAGGGTCAAAACCTCCTGTGGAAATGCAGCTATGAGCCACCCACCAACTGGAGCCATGTGTGTTCAGTTGTTCGGTTCATCATCTGATTAACATTTCAGTCAATCGGTTGGCTCATATGTTCTAGATGCCATTTGGTGTTTTAAGTGTGCACACATTTGTGATGTGTGAGTACATCTGCTTCACATGAGGGCTTTTTTTTTGTTGTTTGCGTTGTTTTATTGGCTGTTCAGCACAGTGTGTTTTCAATTGATTGACGTCGTCACCGCACATTCCCGTGCTCTTTTGTCTCTCGCACACTCGTAAACACTCGCGTGCTCATGTCCTCAGATGATCTGCTCGCCAACCCTGACGGCAGCATTCCTCCCTGTCTCTCTCTAGGACCTGGGAACAAGTTTTGGCGAGAGTTTAGTTTTTGCCTCGTAACACACATTTCCAGCAAATGTTCGAATCGGTTCACAGAGTGCACGCAAGTGCTGTTGCTGCAGGTTGATCTCCTCTGTGTGGTAGATGTTATGACATGCACAATATGTTAAAGCTGTACTTTTTTTAGTCTGCATAAGCTCATACTTCTTTAATAAATACACACCAAAACATCCCCAAAATATAAGAACTATAAACTGCACAAAGGCCTCAACTCCCATGGCAGTGTCTGGGACCTTGGTGTAATAAAAAATGACTTTATTTTCCGTTTGTTTTAGCTTGCACTTAGATTTTTTTCTGTAAAACGATATGAGTGTCATGCCAAAAGAAACATTCAGTGACTTAGTCTTCTAACCTTGTGTTGCTGGTCGAGCTGTTCACACACATGTAGTCGTACACAGCAAAAGCAGCATCTCTTCACCCATATATTCTCATAGGCTTGGATTCTAACTTTAGGTCAGCTCTTAAATCTTACCAAGCCCAAAAAGAGCAAAGAGTTAGTCAAAGGAAACAGCACGGAGCAAGTAGAATAATAGTGATCGCAGTTCAAGGAGATAAATCACTTGGACCATATTTGCTTCCATACAAAAAACATTATGTTCTTATCATGATTGCTGCAGTGTATCTTGGACTGGAGAAAGAAAAGAAAAAATCTGAGTAGATTCTCATGTGTGCTCTCTTGAATGTTTAATTTGTCTGTTTACGAAGAGGCTTACATCAAATGTTTTTGCAATCTGGCAGAATATTGCTGAGGCTGTTAGCGTAACCTAGGCTACACAATTCATCACAGAACAGTTTTTGCTCTTCTGTCTGTGGCTGCTTCCTCTTCCTAATTTTATTTTTCCTGCATTGTGTGGTTGTGGTTACACCTGTCTTTTAAAGGCCACCTGCCATGTTCAGTCGCTCCAGGTTATTAACTCTCGGATGTTTACAATTTCAGGTCAACTCTAGGCTGCGTTCAGATTCATTACCTTAATTGGAGAGAAAAAAGGAAAGTTTTCACATTCTCATGCGGGGACTTTTAACAGCTTCACACAGATGTTTATGCACTCCACGGCTCCTTGAGGGTCTTTTAATTTGTGTGCACTTTCCATGTTTGTCTGCACCTCATTTCTTTTGATTTACATTTGCATATTTATCGAAACATTCCGAGGGTGGTCCAGCTGGCTCTCAAATCTCAGTTATTGGTGTAAATGGTGTAAATGCTAGGCAAGTTATCCAGGTACGGTTTTAGGACTGATCATCACTCTACATTTCTGAGTAGTTACATTTCAGTTGATGATGAGTTCATATCTTTATTCAGGAACTTAATCATAAAAAACGAATTATTCCCTTTGCTGATTTCATTTTTATTTTTCTGAAAACGATGAGCACAGGGACTTGATTTTTAATTACTTCCATTCGTGCCAAAACAATTGTTTTGACTTTTTCATTAAATAAGTTTTTCTTAAAGCTATCATCAGATTGATAACAGATGGTGCTGCCTGACTGTTATGTGTATACTGGACTTTTATAAAGCCTTTGCTATTATTCATTTGGACAAAAAATAATCACAATCCAGGCAACACGTCATGTTGCATATAAGACATTTCAATTCAATAGAAAATGTTGGCCCCATTTGAATTTCATTGCACATCTCCAATCAAATGGAACGTGGGGGAAATTAAGTGGTATTATTGAAACATTTGGCTTTTAGTTAAGTTTATGTTGTAGCCAAACGGATCCGATTGAAACAGGTCGGTGACTTGACTGTGTGAAAACCATTTTAGAACAGGAGAATCTATCAGAAGGCATAAAAGATCGACAAAATATTCATCAATCAGCCAAAGATCTTGTTGAAAAGTTACAAACAAACTTGAAATGAGAGTAATTTGAAGGTCCCTCTCTCAACAGTACACAATATTTTGAAAGAATTCTGAAAATCTGTATGAGAGCTGCATCAGAATTATAGACCGATGTGATCAAATGAATCTAAATGTAAATTTAGTTTTGGAAAACATGACAGTTGACAGACTAACAAGAAGAGCGGCCTGCTGGCTTGATATTACAGCATAGTTGATCACCTAGAATCTCTAATTGTATGGTATTGTGTTTCACTTTGCCTTATTGCCTAGACTTTGGGTTGTACAGTGCAGGTGGATGATGTTTGAGTTCAGACTCGAGGCAGATCAAAGAAACATGTGTAGCTTTGCAGCCTTGTTAGTGCATAATTGGCTCAAAGCCCTGTTCTAGCTATATTACAGAAATGGAGTTGGCTTGTGGTTGAAGAGACGGGCTGCTGTAAAATGTGGATGGCTGCACACTGACCTCTCTGTCTTCCCTTGATCCATCCATCATCCCTTCATGTTGCCACTGGAGACTGTCTGTATGCAATAAGTGGAGCAGCGTGCCGTGCAACATACCTCACTATTTCTGTTGTGTTTGTCTGAGCGCTCTCTACACATTGAATTTGTGTACTTTCGCGGAATATGTTTATGAATCTGCTCCCATTTCAGTGCCAATAGAGGTCAGGACTCTGAGTAGCTGCCAGCTGAAAATGTGAGTTAAAGTGGTCTACAGGAATCCAGGAGTTATCTGACGTCTTATAAAAACTGTGCCATGGAGACGGAAGGAAAGTCAGACCCATGAAACTCTAAAAATCACTTGTCTTTTACTGCACTCCCTGTCTGTCATAGCTTCTTATCTTGTACCTTTCCCTCTCCGTGCTGTGATCTTACCCTGTGCTGATGCAGACCAAATGGAGGATTGAAAGATGAAAGGAGTGACTGATGCGTAGGAGGGAAGATAGAAAAAATATGGGGAGAGGAAGGCAAAAAAAAGAAGAAGAGAGACACCATCTGGAAGACATGCTTTGTCCAGTTGGTAATTAAAAACCGACACCAGCTGAGCAATGAATCGGGCAAAAACACCCGCAGTAATACATATGCAAATGCTTGACACCAGGTGCCAGATTAAAAACATGGAGTGTGCCCTCTGCTGGAACATCTCCAAGCCCCGGCAAGTACAGTGTGCTCGCAATATCCTCAGACGACATCTTATTTTTCCTGAAATCATCTTCGCTAGATACAAAGAACTTGAAAAAAAAAAATAAATTGTGCAGATTAAAAAATAGATAAATAAATAATTTATCCATCTGTCTACCCGAGAGAACTGACGATCATAACATGAACTTTTTACAACTTTTCTTTGTGAAATTATTACCAATCAACAGTTGCAATCTATCATTTGTGATATTCTTACCATCAAGAACTTTGTAGAAATCCGAAGTTACTGCATTGAGTCTTTTTGAATAAGTGTAAAAACAATTTTTATACTCCTGGATTTTGGCAGTTTTTCCTTTTCTTCACAACATGTTCCTGCACATGTCTTCTTGGCTGTGTTCCTTTCTAAACTATGTCCAACTTTGCCTCAGGTGGACTTTAATCAACTTGGAGACACATCTTAAGCATATTTCAAATAAACCAGGCCTAAAGGGTCCCAATTTGGAGCGCTGCAACAAAAAGTCTGAATACCTTTTGTAAAAAGTGTTGATTTTTGTATTATTTAGACATATATAATTATCAATTAATAAACAACTTTCCATAATAAGCTGTGAACCTTTCATATGAAAGCAAAAAATATTGAAAGTGATGAAGCATCCTTCAGTTGAGTAGTAAATCTGCTGCTGAGTGCATTTCCAGAGGACCCATCTTGTTGAATAGCTTTAAAATCATGCCGTGACAGTTAGAAAAATCGAACATGTCTCGAGAGACGGCTATCAACTTTAATAATTGTACCAATGTTGTCATCTGCCCACGTCATTTAGAGATGGTAGACATCATCGCTGTTCATCTAGGCTTTACATGCTATTAGTCAAGAGTCTGAATGTAGCCCACCCCCAGCCCCACCGGCCCCACCACATCCCACCCTATCTCATTTCCTCCTGTTAGTTGAACCTCTGCCATCCTTTCGTGTCAGCACATGTTTTGGTGCATCTGTTGGATCATCCCAAGTGACTTTGTTCACGGTCAGTGTGGGAACTGGGTCGCAGAACAGAGTCCAACTCTGCAATGGTCTCTGCAACTTTTGCTGCCAGATCCTATAAGCGCAGAACCAAGAACAGTACATTTTGTGCAAGACGGGAGTGTGGAACTGCAAGGCTTGGTAGACAAGTTAAGGGAGGGGAGCCAAAGTTTAGGAAGTCTATCGGCAAGATGCTAAAGTGAGGTAATAAAATAGAGTTCAAAAGGAAACAGATGAATGTACATCTCTGAACTCGTGTTGTAGTGCATCGATGTTCCTGTACATGTTTGCGTGACCACAGTCATCAGTCAGTACCAGTCATGTAAGGATAGTAGGTTTTTTCTTTGTCCTTTGTACACCAAAGCAGATGTTTGAACAATGTGTAGTTTCAACCTCACAGAATCCGGGTGTGATGTGTGCTGGAATCACACTGCTGGCTTTTGGCCTGTTGTTGCTCAGTCGCCCTCTTTCCACTTCTGCATAAGAATGTTGTTTCTAGTGTGTAAAGGGTTGTTGAGATTCCTATGAATCACAGGGAGAAGGGGAGGATAAAATGAGATGAAAAGATACAAACAAGACGTTTTATGGCCAGCGTTTAGTATAAGTGGGACATACGTAAGCACTCAAGGATTTGAAAGCCTCGTGGTGGATCGTGTTTCAAAGGAGTCGTCGTCTGCTTTGTGTCTTTGTGCATCATGGCCGGAGATAGAGTGCCACAGATCAGGGAATCCTCCGAACGGAGAGCGAGAAGTGTGTGTGTGTGCATGTGTGCGTGTGGGTGTGTGGGTGTGTATTTGGCTTAGCATTTCAGAACTCTTCAGAGGAGGGTACCCCCTCTGGTGTTTTCTTCTGTTTGGTGGGTAAACCCAGGGTCGCTGGTTGTGTGAGTAAAAGGGAACAGATGTTTTAAATGCATTTCAGTGTGACTCACCATCATCACAGGCCCGGTGCAGCCCTGCCTCACCAGTACCAGGCAAACACTGCTCTGTCATCAGTTTCAGCACAGCACATGTAAACAGATTCTGGTTTGATTGTATTTAGGTCAAAATGTTTCATGTAAACATCTAAATTGTGGAATTTGAGCCATAATTGGAAGGCACATAAAGTGAAACAAGAGAAATCTAACTCTTGACTGTTCAAATTCATTCTGGTATGTATGTGCACACACGCATGCAAATTAATTTCTGTTAGTCTTTGATGGTCTGTGAATTCATTTAGATTTTAGTGGTTTTATTCCTATGGACACACTTAATTTTGTGACTGTCTTATCTCAGGAATAAAAAATTGAGTCGTTGATTCACATACATTACCACTTGAATGTTACGAAACAAGCAATGCTTTCCCACTGTGGGAGGAAGCTGGAGCACCTGGAGAAAATACTGGTCCGTACAGGGAGAACATTTCAACTAAATAGAAGAGACCTGGCTCAAGTTCACATTCAGTCCTCCTTGTTATGAGGCAGCAGTAGTAGACATGTCCAGGAGGTAATTGTTCATCTTCTCTACATATCCCACAACAAACTAAAGAAAAGCCTCTCCAACTTTCACTATGACTAAAATGTATTTTATGAAATGCACTAATGCAAAAAGCCATAAGACCTTAATAAAATGTAATCGTTAACTCACCTACTTTCTAGACATCAGTGTGACCGTTCAGTGAATCACGGCTCTGGAAGGAGGCAAATGTAAATTGAGACGAAAGTTAAACTTTTACTGTTGTTGGAAAGTGTACAGGTAGCAGTAAAATGACTGCGTCTGACAGAGGTTATACAGTACCTCAGTGAAATACTGAGGCATACTTCATGCTGATTTACTCTGACTGATGTCCATCACAGCAGATTAGAAATCTAAAGAGGAATAGTTGGATTTTTTGGCTGCTGTGTGTTGAAGGTGCCGTTTATGTTTCAGTTCTTCTTTTTTTTTTTATAGCAGTTCTTTTGAGGTGTGATTGTGCAGCTTGAAGTGTCAGCCCTCGGTCATTTGAATGAGGTTAGTTTTTAGATCTACTTTCTCATGCATTTGAACGTGTTAACGAATACTTGAAGGAAATTGTTAAAACTGAGAGCAGAGTATTCATTAAGCTGTGTCACAAAAATGACATTTCATGTCACAAATGTCTTGACCTCCTTCAAAGTGCAAGTCTTTCTCAGTGCTGGATTAAAAGTCCTGTTACTGATAGGCATCTTCTGCAGTGTGATACTGTGTAAAGTGGGTTTTTACAACCTGTGCATATCCTCCCTTTTGGCTTCATTGACTCAAATGGATAATTAGAAACACCATAAAGTCATTATCTTCAAACAGAAAATTTAATGACATTGTAAAAAGAAATCTGCATCAAGTAGGCAAGTCATGTTTGGATTTGGATTAGAGAACAGTGAAAACCTTCAGAGGGACTTTCATCGTTGTTGTTTTGGAGGAACCTTCTGCCTAATTGTGGTTTTTATTTTTGTCACTGGTCTGCTTTGATTTTATTGCTCTGAATCAAAACTGTTGTTCTGTCATAAAACCTCTCAGGGATCTCCAGTGCGCTGGTGGGAGTAGCAAAGCAAAGGATGTGGGGGGAGGTTGGATTTTCCGCAGGGGTTCAGGACTGGTATTGAAATGGTGTCAAAAGAAATAAGATTCTATAACCATTGGCGATGAATTTTGCACTTAAAAAAGAAATTGGTGACCAGAAATTAATGCAGTAATGCTTCTCAGAATTATCAATGCATCAAATTCCAAATTTATAAAGGAACAAAGTAGGAGATTCTGGCTTCTGTTTCAACTTCTAACTTTTTTCTGGTTTTTTTTTTTTTTTTTTTTTAATTTGTGTCATGAGTTGAGTTTCTATTCAGTCAGATTATGAGCTAAGTCCCAGAAATCAGCCTTCAGACTCTGAGGTAAAATAAAAGGCATATGTAACTAAGAGACTTTATGACTGCACTGGGACATCTTTGGTCCAGTATGTTCATTTTCCACAATCTTCACAAAAACACATAGAGCACTTCTGTGTCTATGGGCATCCTTTCAGCCAAGTTGCAGCTCGGCCTTTGTCCCCCTCATTTCCCCCTACCCCCTCTTTTCTTTTTCTTTGACCACACCTACCCACCTGGAGCTCGTGTTACTGCTTGGACATCTGTCCAAGGGTTGGCAACCACAGATGTTGTTGACGACTGTTAAGCTGAGAGGAAGTTCCAAGCACTCCAAAGTCCAAATGTTTCTTTTCTCATTTCCCTGTTTTGGTTTAGTTTTTTTTTTTTTTTTCTCCCTCCTAGATCTGAAAGAAGAGGGAGGCGGTATTCCTTTGGGAATGATAGGAACCAGATCTGTGTGGTGTCTTTCTTTTCTTTTCTTTTTTTTCTTGCAGTCAGAAAGCGTGTGAGGTTTTCATTTTAAATGGAGGCTCTTGTAGTTGTCGGATTCCGCCGTGCTTTAAAAACGTACAGACATGAAGACCCACATGCACACTATTGGGTGACTCACAGCATCAGCCGATGCACAGCTGAGTCTAACCGAGACCTCCTGTATTTCTGGAAAATTGATACCATGTTGCACCAACTTGGTGCACTCTGGATGCTGATTTTCCAAATCTAACGCTGACTAAAAATAGATGGCAGTTCAGAAGCATTGTTTAATCTCTGAACCTTTTTCCTCAAAGCACCCATTATTTAGGTTTCACAAGATTTTATGAGATGTGAAAGGATAGAGACTAAATTTTAATAGTCGCACAATAAGCAAAAATGACGACTTGGTAAACAGCCTTGTTTACGCGGTTGTTTTCCTTCAGCTTGGCAAATGTGGATATTTTCTGCATTAACGTGCTGTTGTTTTCTGTGTTTTTGAATCCCATGTCTTTAGTGTCCTGGACCCATTACTGAAGGCATTACAGCATCAGCAAAAGATTTATTGTTTTTCTTTCCGTTTTTCTCAAGGCCACGGCAGCTCTCAAAGCCTGGGTTGCTCTTGATTTTTCAGTCCTCTTCTTTCTAGTACTGTAGTGTTGTACGATAGCTCTTTAATCCTCATCGCGTCTGCTCCGTGTCCTTGAGTGTGCGGGTGGCCGACATGCCAGTGCTAAGTGTTTAAGGATCCCAATTCATGAGGTCAACAGTAACTAATGTCTTTAAGATCTGGTTACAGCCTATGTTTCTGACAAATCTCAGCCTGCCAAATCAAAGCCTAAAAATGAATTCAAAACTTATTATTCTTCAATCTACCTGTATTTCCTCTTACGATCTTACAAACCATGTCCTAGGTTGCAAGAGTCTTTACTAGTTTCTGATTATTCCAAAACTTAGAGCATAGTTAATGTCAGCTAGTATCGGATTAATAACCAGTATGAAGTCAAACTATGTTAGAATCTTGGTTTGTATTGGTTTTATGTTGTTTTAATGGCGCCTGTTGGTGCTTACATAAATATGAGGTTTGCAGAAGATCGTATATCTTTCCTGTACAGCAATACACCTGCATGAATTCACAGCCAGCTCTAAAAGTACAAGTAATGACACTTGGCTTTATTTATTCCACACTAACCATATACATAATATGATTTAATTAAAACTAATTTGAACTGCTGTATTGTATTTCACAGTGATTGTTTATTGTTGAAAAAGTGAAAATCTACTTGGACCCCCTCAAAAGCACATCCTCGATGGGCTTTAAACTTTAAAACGTTGACTTTTGAGCTTCGTTTACAAGCAGAAACAAATGCTGCAGTCATTTCTGTCTTTACATTATTGTCAACCATCCTAATGATGATTCTTTCTTTTTAGCTGAATGAGAGGCAGTCATCATTAGTATCTTTCAAATGACTTAATAGTGGACAGCAGTCTTGATATGAACTTTCCTCCATGAGGTAATTATGAGTGATGAATTGAGTTATCATTTTAAAAAGGAAACTACACAGAAAGACTAATATCAATCTTTTCAGTACTCAACCTCTTCCATGATATAAATATACATTTCTTGGGGGTATGTTTAATTATTATTTGCTTTCCATTGACTGACTGATAACGAAGCCAAGCGTGACAGTCACACACCCAATTCATAAAGGCGAGTTGTTCTGAAAAGTCGTGGGACAGGATGTCAAGGCGAGACGTTCCTGTGTAATCATTGAAGAGATCTCACACACTGTTCCAACTCTGTAAATGCTTTAGTGAGCCTCTGTGTTCTGCTCCTCACAGCTGAGAATGCAAACTGCTCTCAAATGGAGGTGGAGACTCTAATTGAGTGAGACAAGTGTTTACCATCTCAAATGTCAACCATAGCATCCCCCTTAAATCCCGGTAATTGTGCACTTCGATACACCAGTTGCACAGTATCGACACATCGTCATGTGTTTGCGCGCAGAAGTACACAACCACCCATACATTCTTTCACAAGCAGGCAAGCATTTGGCAGAGGTCCCGTTTGGGATTTTTAATGGACCGGTGTGACAGAGTGGAGATAAGGAAGTGTCTCTACAGATGTCTTGTCAAGAACAAACATTCGAACAGCTGCACGTTTGTGTTCCCACTGTTCTCAATGAGTTGTCTTGATTTATCCCTGCAAAATATGTGTAAATGTCAAACATGAAAGGATTTGTGAAATACAGTCACTATTTTAATGGCAACTGAGCGATGCCACTATTATATATTTACCAAGTATATATATGACGAGAGAAAGGGGAAAAATCGCTTGGCATAGCTCTGCCTTTTACATTTTATTTATGAATGCTAAGCCAACTGGTCGCTGGTACCAGCTTGTACTGACCTGAGACTTGTATTGATATCTCCTTTCAATTCCTGGCAAGAAAACAAATGAGTTTAATTTAACCGTCTGATCAGCGTTTATACTAACTGCCCAGACTCATGCTGTAAACAACAAGGAATGTTTTATGGGTCACCGAACTGCATGATTCATTTGACCGAGCTTTGACAGTCTCTTTCTATATTAAGACCTTAACCTACTAATCCTCAATCCATGTCTGTTCTTTAAGAGTCTGATCGGGTGAGTCACACAGACTTCTTACACTAATAGCTTCCATCGGGCTCGTCGGGTCTGGCACTTTATGGTGATGAGGCAGCGGATTTTGCGGTGAAATTGGCAAACGCGTCTTCCTGGCGGGCATGGTGTGGGGGGTTTAAAGCCAATCACCAATTTTAATTACTTTAAAGCAATGGTTGGACTGAGGTTTCAGAGGCAGTGTGGGACTCTCACATTAGATTGGTTGGGGGGGGGGGAACAAACATCATCTGCAGCTGAGATATATGGGGCTTGGGTTTTTCTCCCGGCTTGCATCCCAATATTTGCCCTTGGATTTTAACTCTGTGTTAAACATGTCTTAGCTAGTCCTATAAGCGTCATGTGCAGTCAGAACAAGAATAAGACGGAGACGGAGACCTCACCTAACAACAATTATTCTACGCTGCCAGACAGGAGACACGACAAAAGGTCTGTGTTCAGGCAAAGGCCATAAACCAGGAACAACTGTCAAGTAGACCGTGCTGTCATCTCATGTAGAAACACGTCACTTTAAGAAACTTACCGTTGTAAAGCTACACTGAATGGTGGCAGTGTGGTCTGCAACCTCTGTCTCATTTAATTGAGCGTGCACAAACACAAAGCTGAATGAATGTTTCCCTCCATCTATCTTACTGAGTGTTTGTGATGACAGGATGATTGTATTTTAATCTGTATGTCTGTTGTCGGATGGGAGGTACGCTGTCCAAATTACCAGCGGAGCCTGAAGCGCACGAGTGCCTGAGATTTTGCAAAAAATGCGCGTTCATGCTGTCCCTTGTGTTTGCGGTGACTCTCTGTCTATAGGAACAGCCTCAGCAAAGTATAGGAGTACCCATAAACACTTTGGCTGCACCACACCACTCTGTAATTAGTGCCTCAAAACCACAGAGCTCTAATGTTGCCTGACAGACTTTCAACATTGTGGAACATTAAGATCCCCCTGCGACGACAAACTAACCATTTAATGTCAATTTCCTTTATTCCCCTCTCTAAATTTGACTTAATTGAATTGAGCTCAAATCCAAACAAATATTTACTCGTATATCATGTTACGGACCCCAGTACGAGAGCACTTAATTGAACTGAATGCGCCATAAAGTTCTTCTCAGTCTCAGTGTTCTAACTGAGCCTGGCATGTATAGGAGTGAGAACAGCGGGGATGAAATGTTCATGTACGTCACTCAGATACCACTGCTGCAGTTTCTTGATTTGTTTATGTGTCATCACACTTTTTGCTCAGTGATGGCTATGAGCAATGAACGAACATAAACACATCACAGAGGACATAAATGAGATATTCTGAGGGTTGTTTTTGTTTGGCACTTGTTTCCAGTTGTGTGCACTTTAAATCACTGCACAGATTGTCAGATGGTTGATGTTTGCACTCGGTGGGAGAGAGCCTTTGTTGCAATTTCTTGAATTGCAGCCGTGACTGATGATTATGTCGAGAATGGACCAAAAACATCGGCTATCACTGACTGCTTTTCCGTCTTCTCCTCCTTTGTCTGCCACAGGTGCTGCGTGGAGCTCAGTTGATAGCAGTTGCGTCAGCTGATGGCGCGGCCACGGCAGTCGAGGGCTCGTCGCTCCCCCCTGACATCCAAGTGCAGTACGTCCAGCTGGCTCCTGTTGCAGATCACACAGCTGCCGTGCAGGTAAAACCAGCATACAACATGCAAACCATCCAATTTACTGGCCTCTTTCATGCATGTACACAGATTCTGCGTAACTGGTTAATATGCTTGAAAGTGCATTAGCTGTGATACCGTTCGCATTCCAGCCTATCCATACAAAAATTGCCACGCATCCCGACTCTTCTCCTTTAAGTATTAGTGCTCATGCCACTTGTTCCACAGGCTCGCCTGCCACATCGGCTGTTTATGCTGAATATCCCCCGCAGAATTACATATTTTCACAGCTAATCAAACCAACTTTGCCACATTGTACAAACAACATTTCATGTCACCTCAAATTATGAGAAGCAGACACAAAGCCTAACCTGGGTTTGATTTGCAGAAACTGTTCAGCAAAGCGTCTCACAGCTTGCGGTTATTGCCTGAAATGACTAACAGTCGTCCAACTTCAACTTTATTTAATCAATGGTCATTTTTCCACTTCAAATGCTAATTGCTTGTACTGGTGACTCAACAATGGGTGTTTTCATCCCTATCCAAGTGTTAAACATGCCTGGACAACTAGTCACCTCATTTAGCCTGTCTGGCCCATTGTTCATCACTGTACAACCATGAAATTGTAACAATAATCTGCTGTGCTATTGTTAAGGCATTTGATAGACTTTTATTTATTTTCCATAAAGTCAAGTGGAGAAAAATACTTTCTCTGTAGTTTGGCTGTATGTAATGAAAACAGAACCCATATTTTCCTTATTCATCATAGTGAATATGCACTATTTTTCTTTTTCTTTTCTGTGTGCGTGCGTGTGTGTTCTCTCAATGATCTTTGACGAATACTGATATGCACCGTGTTCTCTCAAAGAGCTCAATACAAATGAATTGGTGCACAGCACGGAATAAATACAACATATGGACTGCTGGTTCCAGGGGTTCGGAGACTAAATGACAAAAGATATGCTGATATGTGGAGGAACCCTTTCGCATATTCTGAAATCTGTAATTAAGGGTTTGTTTGAGTTTGGGTGCCAGTCTCTTTAAGCCTTGAGGCGTCAGAGAGAGGACTGCACCCGGTCCGCCTGGCTAGAACTCTGTCTCGATTGTTTTAAATGACCTGCATTCACTGTCATAAATAATCTTAATCTAAGATTTGCTCTTCAACAATTTTGGATCCGTTTCTTGTGCATGCATGGCATATGTAGCTACATTGGCTTCACAAATCAAACACGTATTTTAGGCCATGTTTACACAACTATGTGTTTAAGTGAAAACTTTAAACTTTTATTGCATTTTGGCTGCTTGTTTACAAAGCAAGGTTTTCCTTCTAAACAAGGAAAATACTTACAGTGGTAGTCGATAGCTTTTCAACTAGATTACCAACAATAACAATCAAGGCTACCAGAGTGTTTGTGCTGCTCACATTTTGGAACTTAAGAGATACATTTATTACACATGCCACATACAGAGTGGGCCTCTACAATAAAGAAAAGCAGCTAAAAGGTGCTTGAATTTTTACATGGTGCTGTTTTCGACAAGGATTTGCTTTACCAAACAAAAAAACAAAACAAAAAAACCTAGAATGCAACCACAGCGTTTTCAAATCTTCTTGCATCTCTATGTGTACAGCGATTATCAAAATGTTTCAGTCTGCACTTCTAACATTTCTCAAGGAGAAATATAGTTCTCGATAACTTTGTGGCTATTCGTTTGCTATAGATGTGGGAGATAGTCGCTTTCTCCTCATTGCAAAGAAAGTCCCTAGCTCAATCCTACTGGCTGATTTGTTCTCATTGCACGTGTTTTTAGGAAATTACACCGACTTCCTCTCACAATCCAAAGACGTGCTCTTTAAATTGTTTGATGCCAGTCGGTGTAAATGTGTTGAGATAATGGATGGATGATCTTTCCAGGGTGTAAAGGGGTGTACAGCCTTGGATTGGCTCCAGTGTTACACACAGCCCCCATCCTACTCAGTGGGAGGGGGAGATAGATGAATGAATATTTCATTCATAATTGCTGTAATGCAGAAAAAGAAATATGAGTATAATTTTGGTAATTTCGCTAAACTACTAGCAGATACAAAGACCCGACTTTTCCCTTTTGTCATATTATTGCCTAAATAAAATACACTCAGGTGTTAGTCATTATCGCAGGTATTTGGACAAACAGTAATTAAAAAGACTGAAGCGGAATGGATGGAGTGTTAGACTAGAAGAGTAGTAGTTATTATATATGCCTAAAATCCCATGATGATTGAGCCTGTTGAGCAACAGCCACATGTGGAAAAAGGCTGGAGCACAGGCACACGGCACAGTGGCCTTTGAAGTGGTCCCACTAACTCTGCGAGGATAATAAAAGAACAGCACATTTCCATTGTTCTTTCAGCTTTTGTTTGCTTCAAATATGTTGAATATTACAATTTCTCCTCACTGCTTATTACTAAAACGGGCGCCCTCTAATTCCAATTCAAGTTGAGCCTTTGTTGTGTTGCTATAATATAAACAGGGAGAACTTCAGATGATTTAGAGGTTGTGTGAAATGCGGTCCCTCTCCTGATATAAATCTTCTCGCAGGCTCCGCAGTGTGACTGATCGTATTCACTTCCCTGTTAGGCATGCAGAGAGCAAATGTGCTGACCAGCCATGCAGCAGGTTTTGGAATTTCCTTGTTAAAACTCTCCGTGATTCTCCCTTGTTGTCTCCTTTTGTTGTCCATAGTCGTCTAGGTAATTGGTTCCTTTCCCCTTTTGAGAATGGAGGTAGTAATAGCATCTTATATTGATTACGTTTTTCAGTCGGCTTCAAGCGCAAACCGATGACCTTGACCTTGTATTTGTATACTCATGAGAACACACAGTGATTGCCGCCCCCGTGTTACTGTATTTGTAGATCTGCGTACCATGTTGCTCGGCGTAATGCGCAATCACGCTGTTTGTTTACACAGTTGATTTGTTTGAATGAACTTTTAGGTCTAAAAAGACCAAAAAAAATTTTCTTAATTTTGGATTGTACACAGTTCTCTACAGAAATCAACAAAGCTGACACAGGTCTGATCAGTCATCAGGGTGCTGTTCAGTGAAGACAGGGTTCACTGAGGGCATGTGGGTGTGCTCCAGGACAGGATCAAATCACTTGTCAACTATTGATCGGGGGAAAAAAGGAACCTCTCTCGAAATACGAGACTATTCATGCACAAGCTTACCTTAAAGTACCTTTTGGGAATGGCAGGACAAAATCAAAAGATCAAATCAAAAACATAGTATACCATTGTCTCGTTGAAACGCTATCTGGCTCGGCCTGCCTGGTACAAACCACGTTATTATCACAGTTGGGTTTTGACATCCTGGAGTGTAAACACTGTTGACTTCTAAGATCAAAGTTCAGAGAAAGGTCATCACTGTTCTTTTTCCTAAAGTGTTAAATCAAAAACCCTGCTTTCATCTACTTCCAGGCATGTGGTAGCATTTATACAGCTTGTTGAAAAATGACTGAGGCTTTTGTGTTTATTTATCTCCACCTTTTCCTTCTTTTTTTTTCTTCTTTTTAATATAATCACTTC
>OMNM01048382.1:0-10195 GCA_900302745.1 Parablennius parvicornis
CTGCGTTCATAATTTTAAACCTTTTAAGATTTCACGGTTTCTATTTTTTAAGGGATATCACACTGTGTGGCTTTTTATGTGATTAAAAAACAGAAAATTCAACACTTTTACATTCCTCTGTACACAACAGAATACTTCAAATTAAGTAATCATTGTGTTTTTTCTCTTTGAGTGTACTCTGGGACTCTGGTTTGCTCACAGCTCAGTCAATATATATCACACTGCCACACTGACAAGCTCATCTCTTTGTCGGAATTATAATTCTACATAACAAACTGATGATTGGCCCACAGACGGTTTACAGCTGACAGCACCAACAATACTAAAGTATTCAGTTCAACCTGTTGGTGCTGATTACGTGATACCAGAAAAAACTTAATCTGACATTAAGCCCGTCTAAAGAGGCTGAGGTGAAAGCTGTGGGAGAAGCTGTTCCTGACTCAATAAAGGACCAGTCAATTCCACTTCTTTTTTGATTTTCCTTTTGTTGTGATTTAAGTCTCAGGTTCCTCATTTCTAAAACGTGAGCTCCTTTCAAAAAGACCACGTTACAATGATGAAGCTCCATTTAAAAAGTGGGGACCATTTAATTAAAAGCTCATTGAAAACACACCAGAAAAATATTTGAAGAATATTTTGATATTTGCTTTGTAACTACAGGTATATGCTTTTTAGTAACTGATCATGTTCACCCAAACAGGACCTTACAGACCATCAACTATAAAGGTCCTGATCAGCTCATGAGCTGCTAAACAAGTTGCCACTTCCAACGATTTATTTTCCTCATTAAAGACTTTCAACAGTTACAATGGTGACCAGTGGATGACAAACACCGGCCACAAAAAAATAAACTAAAGTCACCATACTTTAGTAACCCTCTCGGATTCCTTTTTCCTCATCTACCCACCCTATTTCAAGTATGCAGTGGGCAGCCACATTAAGGTACTCTGGGGGGCTGATGGGGGTCAAGGGTCAAACTCAGGGTCCCCCAGTGGTGACCTGTCCACTGTAGGATTTGAACCCACGTCTCTGGCCTCTCGCCTGACCACCGCACAACTTACTTCATCACAGTTTATATATAACGTCACACACCCTTAATGCTGCAGCGATTGGATTGGATTCCATTGTTGAATTTGTTGTCAGTAGACAACAACCTGACAGTTACCAATCACAATGGCCATCTGAATCCCTGAGGACATAAGACCAGAGGTTTAAAACCTGAGTCGAACACCACCACATTTGCCTGTCCTTCATATGATATGGCCACAGTCGCAAAGTGTATAGTCTGCTTTATGCTGGAATGGCATGCAATCTATACAAGGTTCAACATGGCTGACACTTTGCAGAGACACTCTGCCTTGGAGATGAAATGTTTGTCATCCAGTTTGCTGAGTGTGCACCCAGTAGGCCCCGAAATATGAGGCGTGTGCAGAATGTTGCTGAGTGTCTGCTTTGCAGGCTCTCCCCTCGTGCGTAGCCCCCGAGAAAGACCCATTCATGTGATCTATGTTCCAGCACATGTTCATAACCGGGGTCTGCCGGCTCTTCATTCTGCAGCTTCTTTAAAAATAAGTTCAAGCCTTCTCGTGCAGAGCCTCCAGTAACATCAGCAGTCTGGTCTTTCCTCCCACTCACATTCTGGAGGCAGGATCTCGAGGGGGAACGCCACAGGGAAGAGAAACTCCAGCTTTCCCAGTGTTAACAACTATTTTGCTGTGTCTGAATCTGGCAACATGACAGAGCATCCGAGCTTAAGCTGTATGTCTGCAAATTACAGGTGTGCGTTGTGGATATCGAGGCACAAACGTCAGTTTATGTTGTGCCTTTCAAGCACAAAACGATGTTTTCCCTTGTTCCTGTTTTCGATTCTCTTTACTCAAATAAGTAGGTCCAAAAAAAAGAGACGCTACCTTACGATGCACTTTTATGGGATTTGATTGATGTTTATATTTCCCAAGCTACATTTATAATGCTGAGCTCCTTCTTCTACATCTCAATAAATGCACTGAGGGCCTCATGAACCTGTGTAAATCAAAATATAGCTACCATATATTCCTTCCCACATAATACTGGGGTTTTCAAGTAGGACCTTGAAAGTGCTGGCCTTAGAAGACATGAGAAGACACACTGGGTTATGTTTCCTTTCTTTTGATCCTGGAGCAACAGAAGAAGGATTTCATATTGTTTGTGTGAGGACAGGAAGGGAGCTGTATTTCTGTAAAAGGCCATTTTAGCCAACAGTTTCAAAGCGTCAGCTAAGTTTTGATCTAGATTAGTGGCTTCAGTTAAAACCTTTATGTCTATTAGCTGATTCTGGCTCTAGAACGCTGCTTCTATTTGGATCGGCGTTGGCCAGTGGCCCAGAACCGGTCTGCAGGATGACTTTGCTAACTGTGTAACAAAGATGTTAACAAGTTTTTCGATAAAACAAACTGTGGCTCCGAGTTTGTCTTCTGGCAATTCTCACTCTTTAGCAACACCGATATTCAAAACTGAAGGCAGCAGTCCCCTGAGCTGAGATGACTGATGCAGCAGTGAAAGGTAACCTATTCCTAGTAACATATTGTTAGCATCAAATTTGTACTGTGAGGGTCAGTAAATAATGCTAAAGGCTGCTGAAATCTTGTGTTCTAAAAAACGACAAGCCTTTTTTTTCTACCTTGCTCCCCATTTATTTGACGTTTCAAGTGAAAACGCATTGTTTTTGGAAAACAATGAAAAGTTTTGGATTTACACAGAAATGACAGAAATGCTAAAAACGATGTAGTTTTCTTGTAGGGACACTCAAAGGTGCTGTTGTTTGTTTTCATAATGAAACCACACAAGAAAGATAATGATACTCTTTATTAAACATTAATAATGGTGAGTACATGGACATTGGTATAAACAGATGACAAAGTTGGATTGCTATTACAGGTCAGTCTCAACTATAAAACTACCAAATTCCCAGGACACAGTGGACAGGGAGTTATGACACTCTGGAGGCAAACGTTGTTATTATTCGGTGTTTTTGTTTCAAGTTGCATTCATACAGCCATTTATGCAATTTCTTTTATTTTTGTTTCCACTTACAAAACACACTCTGGCCTCACAGCAGGAACAACCTGTTGATTTCCAGTCTGGAGTCCTTCTGTTCTGGAGTTTGCATGTTCTTTCTCTGCATGGGGGGCTTTTTGTCGGTTTCAGGTTAACTGGTCCCATTAGATCGTCAACATACTTATTGTGTCTCCATTTTCCCAGTCAGCTGGGATCATCTCCAGCCCCGCGTGACCTTAAATTCAATGAAGCTGGTTAGAAAATAGATGAATGGATAAGTGGTTTGGTCAAATGTCCAAGGTCTGACTGGATGTCTCCCTTTCCTGTGGTTTGATTTTAACTCGCGAGAGAGCCGAACAGATGACATTGCAGAGGAATTACAATTCGAAATCTTCCCCTTTTGATTGAATTGTTCCACGTCTTGTTGGCTGCTTGTAAAACACTTAACGATGAACCTGTTTGTGCAAAACAAAAAAAAAAGAAAGAAACCCTGGATGAATAAATTTGATTTGACGTGATTTGCCGCCTCTGTCTTTGCCGGTGCCTGCACTGTCTAATAGCTGATAATGTAATTACGTTTCCATCAGAGGGAGGCCTAATGATTGACTGTGGTGGTATGCCTCGTGCTGCACTGAGATAAACCTCCCTCTCGAATGCTCAGGGATTGGTCAGGGCTGTCGGATCAATAATTTCTCCTTCTCGTGTTCTCCTCATTTATTATCCTGATGTGTTTTCGGTGGTACGGCTTTAGTATTGTACAGTGGAAATATACCATTCCACCATTCCAGCACTTCCTTGTGAAGGCGTCGGATCTCATTGTGAAGCCAAATGCACAGTTGGACTCAAATTTCCCGAGTGTGTTGCAAAAGGAAATGTGTACGTTTTCACAAACTTTGCAAACAAACAAAACAATCTGCTGTCCAAATTTCATGGCCTTTCATAAGTTTGTCTGTTCTTACCTACCGGAGGGTTGTTTATTTTTTTTTAGCTCCTCTCCTGTTTTGCTATGCCAAAAGAAGCTCCCGGGGGACCCCGGCTAAACCGCCAGCACCAGCTAACTGGCCCGTCTGTCTTTTTCAGGGACTCTAACTATAGTGTTTCTCTCTGTGTATTTCCCTGCAGGCTTTGAGTTGTTGTATCAGCCCGAAGTGGTGAGACTTTACCTATCGCTGCTGACTGAGAGCCAGAACTACAACACCCTGGAGGCAGCCGCCGGGGCTCTGCAGAACCTCAGTGCTGGACAGTGGACTGTGAGTACTGGGCTGGGCAAGGTACAACACAGAGACACTAATTCTCCTACCTCATTATTTCTTTGCACGTTTATTTTGTTCTCGTACTTTTTGACTTTGTCGTTGATCTTTGCAGGAGTTTTATAAATTGACCAAAAGTGTTTGAATAACTTCAGATAATGCTATTACACCAGTCTTTAGGTAACTTTTTCAGTCCTGACAATCTAAACTTATATTGCATGCAGAATTATTTTTATGTTGATGCAATTTCCAGGGAAGTTATCAATAACACTTTTCTTGGCGAGGACCTTCCATCCAGGTGCCGCTGCTTGATGCGACAGGGGTTATATAACCTGCATGAACCCCATTCTCATCTCAGCTCTCAGCTCTAGTAGAAGCTTGCTTGTGATGATGGATGATTTGAGAGCCTCCAACATTCGGGTTTGCACATTCATCCCAATTAGAGCTGCCGAGAGGCTGTTTGGCTTGCAGGCAGCAGTTGAAGTATCAACAAGGGAAAGCCAGTTGTCAGATGCCAGTTTATGCACACACCTCGGGTTAGAGATGTTGCCTTTGTTTTCCAGCGTTCAGCACACTTAGGCTTTTATCACCAGGAGCACTGCTTTTAACACATTCGTGTCAGACTGTAAATACTGGACTCACTGCCTTTTAATATTTTTAGTCTCATAAGTTAAAATCAAGCTGAGAATCATATCCATTGTTGTGAATAACTCAGCAGCAATGAATTTCAGCTAAGATGAGCGTTTTGAGGTGGAATCATTCTTTCTTTGTGTTGATTTACCTCCTTAAACTGATCAAAATGTATTCCTGTGGAGCTGCTCATCACATCTGGTACCCGGACAAAGTATGTCCTGTTCCCTAAGAAGATATTAGAGCCTCTGCTTTAAATCCTCCTCATCCTGTGGCCTCTCCTGCTGCCACAGGATGAGGATTTATTTCTGAGGCTTACTACTGCCACCTGGTGGCTCCGCTGTGCCATCTCTCTACCTAATTACATCTCTTGGGGTGCCGGTGCTCAGAAGAGAACCCTTTTATGTCAAACTTAATGTTTCATGTTACAAAAAAATGAGAAGTAAAGTGCACTGATGTTTAAATTAAGACAAATTATCTTGCATGTCCATTCAGAGCCCCGCTGTGTAATGCTGTGAATTAGTGGAGACCGAGGAGTGCAGATTTGCCATCTTGTATTCAGTGAGTGAATGACTGAATGTACATGGGCATGCGTGATCTTGAAAGCATTTGCATGAAAAGAAAGGTCTGATCCTCCCTGGACTGCTGTCACGAAGGTGACCTGGAAAGTGGTGGTTCCCCAGCGGTCAGAAGAATAGAAGTGTGGTCACGCTGGGCAGCTCTCTGGAGGGAATCTGCAGATCTGCATGAATGTCAAACAGGAAGCTGCTGGCAGCCTGTCCTCACTCAGCCTCCCCTCCTGCTAAACGGTTGATGTTATGAAAAGGCAGTCAAAGCAGTCCCTGCTTCTATTCTGCAGTGGTCAAACTACATCCGAGCCACGGTGCGGAAGGAGAAAGGTCTCCCCATCCTGGTGGAGCTGCTTCGCTCCGACTCTGACAAGGTGGTCCGGGCCGTCGCCATCGCACTGCGGAACCTTTCTATCGACCGCCGCAACAAGGATCTGATTGGTACATCATTTGCAATGTCACACGCACACACACACACACACACACACACACACTCATCAGAGACTTTAGAATTATTATGGATAAGGATGAAAGGAATGTCTGTAGTGATCCTGGGTGGGTGCAGCAACAACAAACATGAAATATATGTGGAACCACAGCCTCTCAGAGTTTTGTCTGAAGCAGTGCTCATATTTAATTGAAAAATAATTTCATTCAAATATAGCAAAGAATGAACACAGGAACTGTGGAAGATACTCAATTCATTAGGTCACCTTGGACGACTCAGTTCAAAAGCCACACTGAAGTCTGTGCTACTTGTGTAGGATTCCTAGAAAATGTGTAAATAATGACAAAACATGACACTTGAAATTACTCATATATTCTCATAGATACTGACGCATTTTGTCCTTTTGGTTTCTAAAAGCAAGTCTTTCTCCCCATTACTGCATATAGCATGTGTAATGCTTTTCCTGTACAAATCTGATCAAATATTAAAATCGTGACACCATATTTATTCACATCACGCACAAAACAAGTATCAACTTTGGAGAAATGTTTAGCAACATTTATTGTAGATAACTCATAAGGTATGAGAAAAATGTGAAACCTCTTACAGAAATTCAGTGAGACAAAATCCCATTTAGACAGTTTTAACCTATAATTCTTGAAATATGTCTTATTATTTTTACATTTTACACAGATTTTGTTCAAAATAAATGGTGTGTAATGGTGTTGAAATTATCCACATTCCTGTTTCTTAATGAGTCCTCAATAAAGGGTTGTTTATAGTTATTATGACACTTGATGTTCATTTTGAAATCATTCACCTTTTAGGAAGCTACGCCATGAGAGATTTGGTGAGTAACCTCCCCAGCGGGCAGCAGCGGCCGGCCAAGAACCTGGAAGAAGACACCGTGGTCGCCATCCTCAACACCATCCACGAGATCGTTACCGACAGCTCCGAGAACGCTCGCTCCCTCATTCAGGCCCAGGCCATCGAGAAGCTGGTCGCCATCAACAGGACCAGGTAGAAACTCAGCCAATACTGGCAGTGGGATCTTTTGGTTTGACGTCAGCTAAAGTACCACAATCATTTCCAATCAAACATTTTCTTAAAAGAGCTCTGTGTGGTAGGGTGATAAAGCTGATCCCAGCTATCACTTAAATAGAATTGGGGCTCATCAATTAACTTCAAATGCTTGTTTTTGGAACTGTCGGGGAAAACCCCTACACATACCCCCGACACATACATAGAGAATTTGTAACTTTCACACAGAAAGCTTGGATTCGAACTAAGAATACTTTACACCAGACTTCAAGCCACTATACAGCTGCTCGTTTACCATTTGGGATAATTTACTAAAACATACTACTTATATGAGGTTATTATATCCATGTGTCTATAATAAAAGTCTCCAATGTACATGCTAAACAAAGAAAGATGATCAGCGGTGCGAATATATTATTGAGATGTCATGCGGTACATTTAATAATTACAGTACGACCTTCAACACAATCATCTTGAGCCCATATATTAGTATTCATAGGAGATGATGTAATGTGTCTCTAATGGCTGGAGCTTGGTGAGCACAATACTATATCCTAACAAGCCCGAGCATACAGACATTACTGCCCACCACGCATTAATTACCAGGCTTTCAGAACCGGAGGCTATTCTTAACTCGGGCGGCCTCTGAAGCTTCTGCTTATATAAGTGAGTGTTCAGTTTGATATTTTCAAGAGGTGCCTCATATTAGCACAGTGCTAATCATTGCAAAATAAAGTATGCCTGCACTGCGTTACACTTTTATTGTAAGATCAAGAGCACTTTTCAAAGACTTGCCCCCGTGTGGCCATGTATTGATCATATGGGGGAGCCACTCTAATCAACGTGAATACACACGGTTCATTCACAGCCCAAACAGCACTGTTTCCTGTCAGCCTCACGAGAATAGCTTTCTTTGAAGTGAGCCCCCCCACTCCAAAGACATGTAATTAATACTTGTGGCACGAGGTAGCTAATGAAAGGAAATGTACACTCTATCTGTCTGTCTGTCTATGAATTAAAAAGCAGACCCCGAAGCTGCTCGGGGGACTCGAGGTCTTTCAGTGGGCGACAGATTGCAGCAGTACACCCACCTGTCGCTGGATTCGGATGATACTGCCTTTATGACTGTCTAGCAATTTATACTTTTCTTTTCTTTTTCTTTTTTTGCTTTCTTGTGCTTAGTCAATCAGCACGCGAAACAAAGGCAGCATCCCATGTTCTGCAGACGGTTTGGAGCTACAAGGAGCTGAGGAATGCTTTGACCAAGGACGGCTGGAATAAAAGTCACTTCCAGGTACACGACTGTGAAGTAGAAGCTGTCCTTCAATCTTGGGCTTTGACAAGTATTTGTTAAACATTTTGATAAGTAATTCATAGACTCACTTTCCATTAATGAAGTATCCCTAAGTGAGTATTTGCATAACAAAAAGTGTTAGCAGCATCATTAATCACTCCTAATTTTGTTAAATAATTACTGAAAAATCTCTAGTGACTGAAATTGGAACACACTTCTGCATGATATTACACACGTACGACATTTAGGCAACGCAATTAACTCCAGACAATTATCCGGTATAATGGAAGGAATTACAATCTGTTCCGTCTCAATTCGCCATTAAGAAATGAAGGAAATGAAGCCGTCCTGTTCCGCGGTACATTTGATTTGCATGTTATCGTTGGCTGACATAAATGCGATGCTGCTTCCTCCGCCTCGTTCCGCAGCCCGCCGTCACCACCACCCCGAAAGCAACCAAGAACGGGAAGCCTGGTTATGATGACACCACTCTGCCCCTGATGGAGAAGAACCAAGGTCAGTCACTCTGTGCTTGTCAGGCTTTGAAGTTATTTGTTGCCTGTTTGAGGAGTCGATGGGGAGAGTCACATGAGGTCACAATTAAAACATCAATATACATTATATAATGCAGTTCAGTTAAACAAATATTTTTATAATCATAATTTGTCTAATGTCTGATCCAAAGACATATTTGTAATTGTCAACAAATTCCTTTAAAGAAGATGAGGAATTGTGTGCACATCACCTTTATATGTTTTTTCAAACAGCGGTGTTTCCAGAACACTTTCACTTCATAAGGGAAATTAGCCAATTTAATATCTGTGATACATTTAAATACAAATACTACTAAAATTTGTCTAAACTATAAATCTCAAAACATGACTTTAATCATTGGAAATACAGAAATCAAAAGCAGATAGGTTGCCATGCATTGTTAAAACCATTGTTCATATTAGATGTAGAATGCTTTGTTTCTTCGTAATAGAGCCGATGGATTTCCTAAAATGTTGAGAAAAAGTTTAATGTTTAAAGTTTACTTGATATTGGGGTTATTGATACTGACAAATGCTGCAGTTAAAAGAAAAGTTGTTTATAGCCTGACAGGTGAATGAGAAAATCCAGCAGACAAAAAGGATACAAGATCACATCTATGTATGAATGATATAAAAAAAAAAAAGCTTAGTATGCATGAGAACAAAACACAAAATGCAGTAGACATGTTTTTAAAATGTGACTGTTGTTCAAAAAGTTGTTTTATATATCAGCAAATATTACACAAAATAGGACGTCATATATTTGAGCTAATTTCTTCTTTTGAGGGTTTGTTTTGTAGGAATAATGTGGAAATAACTACACTGCACGAGTTCATGTCTGTAAAGGAGCACATCCAGTGAGTCAGTGAGCTTCTGAATATTTTCTCGGGCAACAATAAGGCTGACAGATGAGATGAAACAGGCTTGACTGAAAGAGATACAGCTGCACACAATATGTTTCTGGGGGGGATTTTTCTTAGGATTTGTTGGTAGTGAGGACAAAAACAAAAAGAATATTGCCTGACTCATCCTGACATAATTTCCGAATAAAGTAAAATAACTTTGTTTTTTCATTTGGGTTTAATTTTTTTTATTTTTTTTTTGCCGTGACACAGAGTGACCCTACCCCAATAGTTCTCCAAGCAGGTTTAAACAAAATACTAACAATTATTGGAGAACTGCATCTGACTCGGTGTGTGTGTGTGTGTGTGTGTGTGTGTGTATGTGTATGTGTGTGTGTGTGTGTGTGTGTGTGTGTGTGTGTGTGCAGTAGTGGTTGCAGGTGGAGCAGGTATTGCTGTAAGTGATGTGTGCTTTACATCTCTTTGCTCTGCTGTGTATTCTGTGTCGTTGTAATGGAGGACCATCGTCACTTTCAGGTGTGATTCCTACCT
>OMNM01048387.1:0-18798 GCA_900302745.1 Parablennius parvicornis
ATAGGTAGCTAGATAGATAGATAGATAGATAGATAGATAGATAGATAGATAGATAGATAGACAGACAGAGATAGCTAGATAGATAGATAGATAGATAGATAGATAGATAGATAGATAGATAGATAGATAGATAGATAGATAGATAGATAGCTAGCTAGCTAGATAGACAGACAGACAGACAGATATATATAGATAGATAGATAGATAGATAGATAGATAGATAGATAGATAGATAGATAGATAGATAGATAGATAGATAGATAGATAGATAGATAGATAGATAGATAGATAGATAGATAGGGAGAGAGAGAGATTTTTTTTCAAACAGCATTAATATGATTGACATAATTAATTACTGGTAATCCTCACATTTATCTTATTCATTTCACTAATAGAACCATTTCAGTTAAAAGAATCGAAAAAGCTCATAATCAGATCTTATTTCGCTTTTTTACCCACATAAACGTGCCTGCGACCTCAGTGCACCCGCACTGTTTTCTGTTACAGCACATCAACCTCACCGGCGGAAGACAAAGTAGTTCTCACACTACGCAAGTAATGGCTCCAGTCCGTCGTTTAATACTTTTGATTTATGATTGAATACACCTTGTTTGTATGTTTGTATGTATGTATTTTGTTTTACCACAAGAATGTCTTGAATCTATAAATTTGATACCGAAAATATAGAACTCCCTTTTTAAATGACCGCTCTCATGACTTTCCAGTACAGATTCATCCGCGCAGTTTCATGGTGTGATTAAACGCGACGGAGGAACCCACGAATAACTTTCAACGAAAAGAAACCACGAGGCTGATTAAACTCACTGTAAGTGATATCCTTGTTAATGAAAGTGTCTGATGTTCATTGTTTCTAAAGAGACTATTAAGTAACTAGCGCTTTACTCGGGATCGCAGGGAACATTGTTTACGAGCAGCATCAAAGTGTAAAACAAACAAATTTAACTATACAAAAAAAAGAATTTCTTTTGTTGACTATCATCTTTCTGAGGCTATTGGTTCATTGTTTTATTTGTTTAAAGCAGGATTTTCTCAAACAAGAATTATTCAGAACAGGATTTCAGATTCCTTTGGTTTTCTTGCCAAATTGGTGTTGTTTTGTTGTTTTATTCAGATTTTTTAGTAAAGAAACTTATTTCTATTATTATTTAATTTCTGGAATTTTAATGCCGTTTTTATACCACTGATGATCGAAAACAGATTATTTTATGTTTTGCGGTGTGGTTCAAGTTGATTTGTTTCCTTTGAGAGAAAGTTGTTCTGGGTAAAAGGAAGTGCTGCATAAACATTACAAAGTGATGTGATTGATGAAAACTTAATTCATTTGGAAACCAGATGTGAACTCCAGTTTTCTGTAATGAGCACTAATGATTTTCATGATCCTTCTTTTGTTTGAATGGTTGACAGTCTGGTCTACTCCTCGTTTTGACGTCTCCTCACATTCAAACTCTGTCATCTTGACTTGATCTCAACCCCTTAAAGTCTTGGCTTTGTCTCTGGCCTCATTATTATTTCGTTGTCATTTTTCAACACATGTTGTGACCCCAGCCACTACCTGAGGTCAGTGAGGCTCCATCTGATTTGGGAAATATGTTGACATGCACAGATAAACTTTTGCAACTCTTCCTTTCAGTTCCCAGCTTGTACACTGATTGTGTTGATATTGCTTATCAGAATTCTCTCTACACATACAGTAAGGTACATGTTTTGTAACATGTCTGCATGCTACAGCTTTGTGCGTTCACACACTTTGATGTGAGTTTCTAAGTAGATGCATCAGTTTGCAAGTCTTCTAGCTATTTGTACAGAAACTACCTGCTCAGGTTTAATACATTTATTGATAAATGATTGGAATCATACAGAAATTCCATTCAAAATACATGGGGGTACACAGATAAATATTTATTGTTTATCTGTATACCACAATATAATATTTATTAATTTTATTTACATACCGCCACTGACCGCACATCCCTCATCTGAATGTGGAAGGATTTGTTTTTTCACGTCACCGAAATTTTAGCAAGTGTGTTATTTCTTCCTTGACAGTTAAAGTAGATTTACTATTTTTGAAGTTTATTAAATTTGTCTGAAATAGCGTAACTTTATAAAATTTAAGATATTTAATATCTAAACCACATGTGTATACTTTGATTTATAAATGCTTTGGTTAAGCTATGACCCATTTGTGAATTCACTCAATAAAATTAAATCTTTCTGCTCTTAGTTACAGTCTGTTGGTCAGTCCAAAACTGACCAAATATTTAATAGAACATATTCACTTGTTTGTGAAACACAGCCAGTATTTCATTGAGAAAACTATCTATATTAAATCATATACGTAAGTACAACTTGGATGTACTCTTCCCATTACCCACTGCAAATTAATGCAACAGTTTGTGTTGATATGTCATTCTCTGGTTGCTTTATGCCAACAAACACATACATTTGTCAGATTTGCTTTTCAAACTGAAACAACAATGTGAATTTCTGCAGTGCAATAATTCTGATTGTTTCTGGGTGATATGTATTTGTATTGGTAAAAAAAAAAAAAAAACCTCAGAATTTTAACTGAGATATTCATAAAGAACAGTAATATAAATACTTGTGAGTCGTACCAGTATTGTCAGCAATAGAAACCACGCCGATGCATCACAAAAATGAAAGATTTTATTGATCGTGCTTTCACATCTTTCATCTCTTTTTTTTTTTTTTATCTCTTCTTCTGTGTTTCTCTTTGTGGCTCTCCCTTAGCCGCTCTCCTGCCGCTTACTTTCTGACACTACCCACAACCACCTCCTGTCTAGGTTGCCTTCAATCTCGATCTCCCTTCGCGTTCCCCTCACTCGTGTAGTTCCGTAATGGGGAAGATCACAGTCTAGCTGTATCTGGCCAGAATGTCGTTGATCCAGGGTATCAGAGAACAAACTTTGGTGTAAACACCTGGGTAGTCGGGCAGAGCACAGCCCTGGCCCCAAGAGACGATACCCTGCAGCTCCCCATTACACTCAAGAGGACCACCAGAGTCGCCCTGCAGGGGACGAGAAGGGAGGAAACAGTGGGAAGTGTTTAATTCCTTCAGCTGCCTCATCAATGCTGTTTATACAACATGTTCACATTTACCCTGGATAAATTACCGGGCGTTGTGGTGTAGAATTTACCTGACAAGCATCCTTGCCTCCCTCCAGGTATCCGGCACACACCATGCGGTCGGTGATCTTGCCGGGGTAGGACTCTTCACATTCCTTGTCGGACAGAATGGGCACATCCACACATTGAAGATAAAATGGGTTGAACACTGGATAACAGCATGAAAGAAGCACAATGGAAGAACGGTGAGACACAAACAGGTACGGTTTCAAAATTGCTGGAAACCCCCTCTATATACAGACAGCATTACTCGCCACCGTAATCGTCATGTTTCTTGTTTTATGACAAATTTATTCTGGATGTTAGTAAGAGTCAGCTCTATTTCTAATTGTTGTACAAGTATTTTCCTGTTTCAAAGTTGTCTTATTTGATGCCAGTTCTGCCTCTACCATTTTTGTTTTGTTCTGTGTAGGCACATTGTAGATTCTTCCCAAAAAATGAATAATAAAACAAAAAGAAATTCTGAATATATATATTTTTTTATTTTATACTTTCTATGAAGGTTTCAGGAACACATTGATTTTGCCGAGTGAGAGTTGTGTACATGGTCTTTATTCTTAACCTTTTTTTTTTTTTCTTCAGGTAGAATGCTAATGTTCGGAGAAAGGAATGATGCATACATGTATGAATAATAAATCATTTATTTAAAATAATCTATAAAGTGTGGGGCATCTGCGTTTAGTGCTTGACAGCAGCAGGGAAATTAATGCACCGATTCAAATTAATGCAGTACTCGATGCTTCACTGAAAGCTAACGTTTTACCCCTTTCATGACAAGGACGCCCGGGTTGATTTTGATTTTATGACTAGAAATGTCAATGAGTAAGTGCTGCTGCCTCTTTTCCAAAGATAACTTCAACTTTTAATATCTGGCGGGTATTGAAAATTACTGTTGAAGCTCATGTTATAAATGTGTGACGTGCCTGTCAATGATTGGGTAGTGTTACTGCGGAATCCTTGGCCACCGTAATTAAATCTGTATGAATACAAACCACTGTTTTACTGGTTCTAGTAGTTTCTTATTTCATTTTCAGATATTGTAAACAGTGTTTAAGCCTTATGAGAGGCAAGCATGACGAAAAGACATGACTATAGGTGATAGTTGTTTCCATTTATGAGTGGAACTATTTGGATATAGGTTGAATGTTGATGTTATCACAGAGATGAGGTTCGCCTCACCTTCGTCAGAGTAGATGTTTCCCCATCCGGACACCCTGCACATGGTCCCGGCTTCGGGACAGGCTTTGGGTAAGGGAATAGGCTTGACGTAGTTGTTCACAGTGACATCATGTGAGAGTTTCATCAGCATGATGTCGTAGTCGAGGGTTTTGTAGTCGTAAAGCTCATGCCAGTAGATGGCATCCACTGACATGAACTGCTCGGTGCCCTCGTTCATCCAGATGTGGTGGTCGCCCAAGATGGCAATCTGTGTATAAGGACTGAAGAAGAGACAAAAAACAACGTAGTGAAGATTTTCTATCAGAGCTCAATAGAGACTTTTTAAATAGAATAATGTAGTACAAACTTTTGCCAGCAGTGGGCAGCAGAGATGATCCAGCGTTCATTGATCAGTGAGCCTCCACAGTAGTGGTAGCCTAGGTTAATTGAAACCTGCCAGGGCTGAGCGTGACGCACACACTCTGCGCCACCCACAATCTTGTCATCCACAGGGGCTGCAGCTGTGGGTGCAAAATTAATGCCAAATATTTCATGCCTAAAAGTATTTTCTAACATAAAACCTCAGTTCGTAGACTTGCAAATGTTCTTTACCTGCAGCACCCAGGAGCACAAGTACAATCAGGCCAATCATCCTCGATCTGACTCACCTCTGTGTGTGACCAGACTGGAGGTGAATGATCTGCAACTGACAGCATTTATACCTCAACTTCTGTGTCCTGTGGACCGCCCCTCCCCATCCATGCCCTCATGCATTCACACTGAGCCATCCTCCCATCACCAGACGTCTGTCCACTCCTCCCATCCCATCCCAGTCTTGAAAACAAACTCTTATAAGTTATATATATATATATATTTTTTTTTTATATTTTGTATCTAGTCTGGTAAAGATGGCAAAAGAAAATCTATAATCAAAGAAATGTTGTTTTTTTTTCCCCAAGTTTTTTTTAGAGTGACATTTCATTGGATATTATCCTTTTTATTGTAACAAAAACAAATACATTTAACAAGCTGTTCTGTATTGTACCCTGCTGGTATAATTCAACAAAATAGAGGACTTTAACAGTATTTATTGGAGCTCAGAGAGTGCTAATTGCTGTCTGACACATAAACAGAGCAACAGCGTATAGTATTTGTTATTTTTCTGCTTCTGAGGACACAGATGGTTTCTTTCTCATCATGTTTGGCTTCCGCTGTAGCGAAAGGCAAAGCTGTACAGCATCACATTTATTAATTTATATATTTAATTTCCTCTACTAAAATTATTATTCATGAAATGTTTTGATGTTTTTGACTCTAGTTTTTTTTTTTTTACTTTTTTCCCTTACATTTTCGTACCTTGAAATAGAACCGGATATCTTGTCTTGATGTTTCTGTGCTATAGCTATCCAATAATGAGTGACCCATAAAGGAATAATAAACAGGTGTTAAATGTGTGGAAACCTTGACGAGGTGCCCAGATGATATAAGCACAGGGGGTGTACTAAGATGGAACCCGAATGAGTAAATAAAAAAAAAAAACTAAACTGGGGCACGATAAGAAACTAGATTTGGCTGGACACTGCTTGCCAAGGGATGGGGCAAGAAGTGCGAAGACGCAGGTGGGGGCAGTAAAGAGAGGAGTGAGGGGAGGGACGCAGCAGGTCGGTGGGATATAAATACGAACCTCGGTGTGTCCAGATGTCTTCTGATCACTCACCAGACACCAACATGAGACCGCTGGCTCTGCTGCTGATGATCGGAGCTGCTGGTAAAGACACAGAAATACAACACTGGCAGAGGAGGGGGTTCTCTCACAGACACTGACTCACACACAGACAAATAGCCATACATTCACACTGAAATGCAAAAATACGATGGAAACATGAGATTCCTGATGAATCTGAAACAAAGCTAAAAACTGTGTGTGTACAACAGTGGCAGTTCCCCGAGAAGATGGAAGGATCATTGGAGGGGAAGAGTGTGAGCCCCACTCTCGTCCGTTCATGGCCTCTCTAAACTATGGCTACCACTTTTGCGGTGGTACGCTCATAAACAAGCAGTGGGTGCTCTCCGTTGCCCACTGTTGGTACAAGTAAGTATGCATGGATTGAAAAATAGACATTCATGAATATTTATAGATTTTGTTATGAATGAGGCTCTTTTGATTATTTTTCCCCTGATTTAAAGATAGGAATATTTATTGGTGAGTGGGCGAGGGCAATGATAAATCTAAACAATTTTTGTTCATTTTAACTTAAAATATTATAAGAATCTTACACAATTGACTGAGGGATAGTGTTTCTTTGCACATGCTCAGCATGATCGCTTCAGTCTCCGTGACGGTGAATCAGATAAAGCTTTATAGAAGGATAAATTGATATATGTCATTGTGATTGTATCCATCCATGTTTTTTATAATACACTTCACCTTGTCTCTCAGTCCCTACTACATGCAGGTCATCCTGGGAGATCATGATCTGCGTGTTTTCGAGGGTACAGAGCAGCTAATGAAGACAGACACCATCATCTGGCATCCGAAGTAAATCCAAATGTATTTTCTTGTCTGTCAGAATCTCCCTCATGTTCCACTGCTTCTTCCATAAATGCACTGCAGAGAAACGGCAGTATAAGCTCTTAAGCTTATTTTAGATTCTTCTCTGCACAGTTATGACTACCAGACTCTGGATTTTGACATTATGCTGATCAAGCTCTTCCACCCTGTGGAGGTGACTGAGGCAGTTGCGCCCATCCCACTGCCCACAGGCTGCCCCATGGGAGGGCTTCCTTGCTCCGTGTCAGGATGGGGAAACACTGTGGCAGAAGGTGACGGTAGGTATTCAGTATGCAAATCACAACATGAATAATACCACAGTCTGTAGTTATTATTATGAGTCTCTGTGTTGTGTTGTGTTCTGTTGCAGCGGTGATGCCCACCCGTCTCCAGTGTCTGGATGTGCCTGTTGTTGCCGATGAGGAGTGTGACAAGGCCTATCCTGGCATGATCACACGCAGGATGTTCTGTGCCGGATTCATGGACGGAGGCAAAGATGCGTGTAATGTGAGTTTTGGCAATAAGCGGACCCACAGCTCTGCGTGTGTTGGATCACCTGCTCACCCTCAGTCTCTCTCCGTCCGTCAGGGCGACTCTGGCAGCCCACTGGTGTGTCTTGGAGAGGTTTTCGGCCTTGTGTCATGGGGTCAGGGATGTGCTCAGCCCAACTACCCCGGCGTGTACGTCAAAGTGTGCGAGTTTCTTTACTGGATTGAAGACACTCTGGCAGCAAACCCCTGAAGAAGTGATTGAGCTTTTCTACTCCCTTCTTACAGTTTATTACTGTCTATTTTCCATTCTGCTCTAATATTTACCACTACGCTCTCTACATCTTCACCCCCCTCATCTTCCTTTACAGATCTTTTCACATATTTTCTCACTCACATATTCAGAGTCAATATGCCACGTAACATTGAAGAAATGAAGCCTCTTAATAAATATTCAGTCTTCATTTGTCTTGGTTTCATTTCAATATTTATTTGCATGTTTAAATGAGCCAGAAGCGTTTGTTCTGCTCTACATTGATCGAGGTAGCATTGAATAAAGAATGTGTCATTTATTCTCTCTAGGTATATGCATCTCATAAATTATCAGTTTAAAAGTTTACGTTTTTTGTCAATTATTACTGAACTCACAATATTAAATAAGATTCAAGCATTTCTTAAGAAAAAATTATAATTGTAGCCTCTGGTAAAAAAAAAAAAAAAAAAAGCTCGTATTTACTTGTACTGTATTTTGATTTATAAACTTAAATAATTCAAATCTCACTATTGGGATTAGGAATATTTAAGTTTATGGATCTAAAATCCATCGAATTGTTGCTGATTGAAATAATTTGGGGAGGAATATAAACTTTTCCATTGCATTCTAATTTATTAAAATGCATCCGTAATTAGACTCTTATTTTTTCTTTGTAATTACATTTCCATTTACCAATCAGTCTATTAAGTTTTATTATTTAATGGAGACTTAGTAAAAATACATAAAGAGGACTGAGTGAGAAATTGAAATTAGGTTTTAGTACAAAACATATCATGCTGATAATTGCAGAGAGGGCACTTCTTTCTCTCAGTCCCACCCACTCGTGTCAGGTGCAGCAGTGCAGCAGGCGCCTGCTAATTTATAGTTGAGCATGAAGGTTTACAGTTTTTACATTCAATGAAATCGGAATTTGTGTCAGTCAGGAGTTTCCGGAATCCAGTGGCTGTTTGGTATCTCAGGATGACATAGTCCTCGTCATCTCTCCGAGGCCACACTTGTCTTTTCTCAGTCCTTCTTTCTTGTCCTCCCTCTGCTGACATCTTCTGTCTCTGACGGGGCTGGAGGGTCTGAGCCACACTGCCTCACCTACACACAATCACAAAGAGCTCACATTTACACCTGCAGCCGGAGGAAATACTGCATGCGACTGACATTTAGTTTTTTTCCATTATTAAAACATCTGCCTCTGGAAATAGCATAACTCAGGCGGACTAAATGCCACTTTGGGTTAGCAGACCTTCTATTTTGATAGCTGGTGTGTTCATAGGCATACCTGGAATTACTGATTATCAAATTCTAAAAAAACCTCCAAGTGAGGAACAAGTTAAAGTCTTTGATGAAAAAAAAAAAAAAGAAGGAATTAATTATAGGGATTGGTAAATTTTATTTATGTAACAATTTGCCCCCGATTTAGCAGCCCCCAAAGGTCTTTACAATGTTAGTCACATTCTGTCACACAAGGCACTAAGTCTATTTGGATAGGGTTCAATGTCTTGCTCAAGGAAACTGACAGATAGAGGACAACCTGGTCTACTAACTGAGCCTCAATACATAATACACAATAGTTACACACAGTAAGTGGATGATCAAGTAAATTTACACTTAATGTCCTCTGTCGTCTTGCTAGTGAATGATTTTGTCGATTGCTAGAAAACCAACTGATGGAGTAACTCCATCACTGGTGTGGTCGATGGCTGTTGGTACTAGTTTACATGGTTTACCAGTTGCAGGTTCCATTGACCTGACTTTAAACTAAGCCGTTAATAATGGTACCAAGATGTCTATAGTGACATGACGATTTGTAGCCTACCTTGCTGAGTTGTAAGCCATTACGTCTTTATGCATTAAATAAATCTGAGAACAACAGAAATATTCAATATATAAAGGTAGCAACACCTGAAGTGTCATGATATTTTTACACAATTTGTTTAAGATGCAATGTTGTGACTTACTGCTGGCACTCTTGTGAGAAGAAGACTGTGATAGTCTCAGGTGCTCTGCACTGTTGAAACACACAAATGGAAATACAGTTAAAGTTGCTGTTGTGAATTAAAAAAAAAAAAAGCCTTAGCTTCCCATAAATGTCCATTCATGATAATCAATAGATAAATATATAGAACTTAAATCTTTAATGGAAAATACATGTATGTTACTGTGAGGCTCAGTACAGGAAAAACGAACAAAAGCTGCAAGTTACCTTTGAGAAAGAGGATGTGGTCTCAGACCACTGGTGCTCTCCTCTGTGCTGCTGTGTGGATTCTTGTCTTGGAACCTTAGAAGACCACAAAAAGCAGATTTTTATACTCATGACATTGTAATTTTGATTAACTTCCCATAAATGTCCAGTCATGATAATCAATAGATAAATATATAGAACTTAAATAATAAAAATGGAAAATACATGTATGTTACTGTGAGGCTCAGTAAAGGAAAAACAAACAATGTGTCCAATGTGGTTAATCTATATGCAGATCTTTAAAAATGTTTATATGAAAAGTAGTAATAACAATCTAACTTGTCCTTCTTGCCGTCCCTGCTCTCAGCAAGCAAAGCAGACTTTTGTAGTTGTAATGCTAAAATTGTGTTGGAAGTGTGAAACCAGCAAACATATGACTGCAAAAACCTTTGCACAGTGTTATTCATAAAAGGTAGCCCGGAGACAAAATAACTCTTGTCTTTCACACTTGTCAGAGGATTTGGTACCTTGGCAGAGGTCTTAGATCCCCTTAAGAAAACTGGAACTGATTTTACTCGGTTCCTATATATGAACCAGGCCATTGTTTTTAAATTATATTTAGATGACAAGAATTCTTCCCCTGAAACTCATCTGCAGTGTCTCACCAGCTTTTCTTTTGGTGGTATGTTCCAGTGCCACTGTGAGCCTGCAGAAGAGAGGAAATGGGTCATCATGATTGTGCAGGCATCAGCTACTACTTACATTCATGCAGCTCTTGGTGAGTATATCTGCAGTGCTGTGCATGCATTAACACTGTTGATAGTTTTAGCATCTTTGAAGGCTGTGGAAAGTCAGCACTTCACATCATCAAGCTGCCACAACATGACAGAGTGGAAACATGTAAACAGCGTCAAGTGTCTCTTGAAGCTTACTGAATGAGAGCGGGGGTGTTTGGTCGGGGACTTGGCCTCAGATGTGTGACGCTGGAAGGATGGAGACGGGCATCGTGCGCCTGGGGTGCTTCTAGGGCGAAGATTTGCGCCGAGTTGATGAGAACTGGAAGCCTGGAAATCCAAACTTGAGAACTGTTGAAGTAAAATGCAATCAGTGAGTGGCGAGCATAAATCTATTGTTTAAAGAGGTGGAGGAGGAGGAGGAGGAGGAGGAGGAAGAGGAAGAGGAAGAGGCATGTTGCCATCAAAGAACTGTGGTCAAAGCTACTTCATCAGCAGACCACTGCACACACTCATACCATTTCATGCCCAATAGTAGTTTTTAGATGAATGGCAATATTTTCTGTAGTTTAGGAAAAAAAAAAAAAGAAGATAATTTTCAACAACTGCTCCATAGAGAATAAATAGAATTTGTTGACAAGTGCAAGCTCGAGGCTTTTACATTAAAAAATCAAAGCTCTGTCATCAAAGTCTGTATTCAACCTGCAGCTGGCACGTTTATAATGGTCCAGCTATCTATTTTTTGTCCGCATTGCATTGTTACATTCATCACACTCATTTTTACTAATACATAATATCCAATGCTGTGTTTTAATAAAATTGCAATTTTTACTCACTACTTGTTATTTAACTGATTTCTACATTTTCTATTTTATCACACCCAAACAGCAACTTCTCTAATTTCATCACCAATCACATTCTCAAAATGATTAGAATATGCCTCTAAATATACACAATAATATATTCTTGGTAAAACATTTATGGAGAATATAATATACATTTAAATACTAACCCTAAAATACAACTGAGACAGATTTAATCATCTTTTATTTTGATTTCATGAGCCTGAACAGATCAACACAAAATAATTCTGACCAAATGTTCAAGCTGGGTGAAAATTGAAAAAAAATATACACTTCATTTCACAATTCATGATTTGGAAATATTTCACAAACGAAGAAAAAAAAAAAATTTTTCTCACAGCAGTTCATTCACTGAATAAAAATGAATATTTGGATTAAAGGACTATATTGATTAAAACCTTTTATTAGAACTGAATTTAAGTTAAATAATACATTGATCTATAGGGAGAAATCAAGTGTTTCAGGGCTATAAAAGCAACCCATCTACTTCCTAAGATCCAGATCTCCTTTACCAACAACTTACGGAAAAAATTTTTAAAAAAATCCTCAGGGAATTTGACATAATTCAAATTTTGCTACTTAAATTCACAGAAAGTGCATGTTGTTTGGAGAATTTGGATTTAATACAGTCAGCTTCACTCCTGAAGGCTGAGATTTAGCTCTGCCTTATTTGGATGAAAAATATTAAATATAGAATTAAATGTTGCTTTACACAATAAATACACAATAAAAATAATTCAGCAAATAACTATACTTTAACCATAAAGGCATAAGTTGCCACCGGTCCCTTCAGCAGATCACACCCTGCTTACACACCTTCTTGAGCGCTGCCATTTCCTTTACCAGCAGTTCAATGTCCTCGTGGTCTTCGTCCTCTGCATCCTCGGGACCTGTCAAATCCCACTGAGTGCTGTCCGGCAGGTAAGGCTCAATAAGGACGGACTCTGTTCCTCTGATGTCACAGCGGCAGTATGGGCACGTGTGGCCGGCTTTCTTCTGTTAGACAAACACCGAAAACTTGTTTAACCGAAAACATAAAGACGTATTGTCTTGAGATGAGCTTTGTGTCATTTGAGCTGTGGAGTGGAATATTTTGACCTCGTCTTCAGACAGGAAAGCCGCTAGATTTTCAAAAGATGAAGAGGATGGAAAATGCCATCTTGAGCAGACGCTGGTTTTCACACGTACGAAGAAGATGAAGGCGAGTTGTTGCAACAGGCTGTTCCTTCGGCCATAATTTGATTTGCATGTGGACATTGTGATATCGTTTCTTTACCATCATGAAAGCCTTTTAATTTTTAACCAATGTTAGGACTACCTTACAACTTTTAATTTCTGGTCTGGCATTCCTATATGTCATTCAATTTCCACATAATGTTTCTCTTTCTCTACTGTGATATGCTTCACATGCTCCATTTTTATGAAAGTGACTGTAAATGAATGTTTGGAGAGGAGGTGAGCTCCAGTTCACATGGTACATTTAAAGCCAGATATCAGGACATGCTGCACTACACCTTTACAAACCCTTTTCTGAACAGATGGGAGACCTCTGATGGGCTAACATTTTCAAAGAAGTACTCGTAGAGCACAAAGCTGCCATTAAAAAGCACCAACTTATATTCTGATTGGATGTCCTCATTGTCACTCTGTGGTCAAAAGAGTGAGCAGGATGTAAGCGACAGCCCCTTTTGTGTGCCGCTGCAACGAGTGGAAGTAAGATCTGTCAGCCTCAGTACTGTAGAAGCTACAATATAAACATAGTAATAGATGTTCTTTCTTAAAGGTTAGTGTGAGGAAGGACATAATAATGTTTAAATTAAGTATATTTACGTCTTAATTAATTTTTTTTCAGTTAATGCAGGTTTTACACTACTAGAATTACTTTTTTTTTCATATTATAATGAAATGTTTGCCAGAGACTAAAAGCATATATTTGACCTAAATCCTAAGCGACATTCAAATAACCATCTCGTGTGGTGAGATATGGCTGACGTAAATATAGTATCCGATGCTGTTTCGCTCCACCGAATGCACCAATTGTTACAGTAATAGCTTCTCATTTGAGTATGGTGCTTATGCAAATGATGAATTGAATTCACTTGAATAGCAGGTGTAGTGCAGTCCTCTTTCATTTTGAATAGAGAAAAATTGACATCAGGCAAGTTGAGTGGGTGGACGAAGATCCGTACCTGCCAGCCTGTGAGGCATAGTCGGCACAGGAGATGCCCGCAGGGTTGGATCTTTGTGTCCTTATCCCTCTCGGCGCAGATCTTACACAGCTGGAAGGTGCTGCCGATCTCACAGTACAGCTCGTACTGTTCCTATTTGGTGGAAAAACCGGTGGCAGTGGTTGGACAGAGGAAGAAAAAAAATACGATCTATGTTTTGCTTTTGGTCAGGCACACAAGAAGCCGCTGGCAGTCTCCTCTAAAATTAATAAAGTGGTATCAAGTGTATCCGGTTACTTCTGTAACTTTCACTTTCCCCTTCTGGGCTGGTTCGCACAAGCTGGTCAGGTCGGGGTTCACATCACGGCCATCTGGGTACAGGTAGCTGCAGGCATGAAAACAGTACTCAGAAAACAAACACATAAATGGAGGTGTAGAAAAAAAAATTAAGTGTGTTTGTCCTAACCAGCCTTCCTTGAAGCCCTGAATGAGAGCCTGGTAGAGAGGTGTATTCTGGGGGATAGTCTGGACGATGTCCGCTTCATTCGTCACGTGGCCAATAGCCCAGTGGCCCATTCGTGTGCAGCTTAGACGGAATATGTAGCTTGCAGGATGACAGATGCTCGTAAGTCACACTTATTTCCAAAACACAGGCTTCAGAAATAGCCTCAGACACTGTGAAGCTGATAGATGAGTCATTTCAACATTGTTACAATGGTGGTAATTATTTTCAGAGTTGAATCAAAGTTCAAATTAAATTATTTTTCTTAGCTGTTATATTTCAAGATTATACACTCGCAAGGCACATGGCAGGAAGCAGACGCAAATAGGCATGAATTCCTGGTCAAGGCAACCCGCTGAATGGGAAAGTATGTAAGTGCCTTTGAACGTAGCATGATTATTAGTGCCAGATGTGCTATTCTGAGGTTTTTAGAAATTACTGATCTACCGCCTGCCCAAACGCTCTTGAAAGTGGTTGGAGAAAAAAGGAAATAATAGATACAAAGCTATTCCAATTAAAAAAAAAAAAAAAGAGTTTATAAAACTGCATGATTGGGCCAAGATCACAGAGTCTGTAAAGCCAGCTACAGACTGTACGACTTTACACCAATTCGGTTTTTCTTTTCACAAATTAGGTACCACGACATGTTTCGTCACACTGTGTTGACCTTGACTGAATACTTGGAGGTGATGTGTAAATGCATATGGTAACAGTGGTTGCTTCATGCGTCGATGTGCAAGGAGAATGTAGTTGGAATGTTAATTATATGGCAGCCTTCTGAGGACGTGGTTGGAACATTGGGACTGATTTACAAAGATCCTATATAAAGGTTTTGAAATTGGAATGCTCACACTAATAGATTGCACTTTCAGATTGTGCTTATATCGCTGTTGATCAACAGAGAATTGGCACCATGAGTCACATCACACACAGTGGAGTGTTCAAATGAAGACTTGGCATGTTTTATTGCTTGGAGTGATTGGATAGAGCATGAAGCCCCCACAAGGAAAGAAAATGGGAAAAGCATGACTTGATTTCATGGGTAAAAATTCCAACATTAATATATATGAATTGCGCATAAAGAGTGAAACCATAAACCCACCCTGCCTTGTAAGTGGGTTTGTCCGACACTAGTTGTATAATGGTGTGAGGGATTTTTTGGGTTTTTTTTTGCACTCCCTATTGGCGCCATTCACATGGAATCTGGTGTCGTTACTGACCATGTCCATTTGTGAGCTAAGCGTACCATCATAACTGGGTGTAGTCTTCTGCTGCTGTCACACATCAACGTGCCACGTGTTGTGAGGTCGGTGATGGTTGCTACGTTCATTTTCAAGCAAAAAGTAGTGACTTGAGTTACTGTTTCCTTTCATTCGTCTTGAGCAAATCTGACCGTTTTCCTCTGACTTCTGGCATCAACAAGGCATTTTCTCCCAGAGAACTGCCACTTACTGTATATTTTCTCTTCTTCTCTGTAAACCTTTGAGACAGTTGTGTGTGTGTAAATCCCAGTAAATCAGCAGTTTTTGAAATTGTCAGCCTATCTGCCACCAAAACCAACGCTACATTCAAAGTCACTTAAATCACCATTCTTGCCTATTGGTGTGCTCATTTTGAACATCAGCGGCTCACCTTGGCCTTTTTGCATGAACAAGTATATGAACAGGTATACCTTATAGAGTGACCAGAGAGTGTAAGAAAACGTAGTGATTCGCAACTCAACAGTCTCAAAATACGATCCAAAGACAAATATAAATTAGATTTACCTGCCAGGTCTGTGCAGGTAGTGCTCCAGACGATTTATAACCTGGTCGTAGGTGAGGAAGGCCATGTAGCCTGGATGAGTCACTGCAAGCTGGTTCCAGTTCCTGATAAGTGATCTCCAGGGCTAAAAGATAAGAAGGCATTTGTCGTTACTGAGGTGACAGGAGTCGTAGTTGCTGTCAGGGATGTCACATTTGCAGGTGAGAATTGAGTATTTGGTGCCAGCCAGAAAGTAGTCTGTCACTTTTAACCCGATATATGAGCACTTTTGCTTTAACAAGCAAAATGTGGTTTGAGCTTTAGTGCTTTAGCACGCGTCTGCTCCGGCCCTCAGACTTGTTCCCCTCATACCGAGTGCCAAACTTTCCATTCCAAAAAGCAACATTGATGAAGATTAGATAAACACATCTTACTCTTTCTTGAAGTAATCAGTTATTTTACAGTTTTTTAAATGCTTAACTTACCTGAAATAGCCTTGTGAAAATGTCAAACTCAAACACAGAGATGTGATCATTACAGGTGAGATCAATGGTTGATTTGAGAGCCATGGACTCCATCCCTTCCTCAAATGCATGCACGCTTCGCAGCTGCTCTTTGAAGCTAATCCACTGTACTATAGACCTATCAGGACAAATGGACAGTCAGGGAATGTGGACAAAAGCATAATAGTCCCAATAAAACCCCAACAACAAATGGAACCAAAGATGTTGTCAGTATGAAGAATTTCCCTCACGCACTGGTTGCCAAATGAATGTCTCCAGAACTCCTCTGCCTCTTTCTTCGTCATCCTGTAGGTGTCACCCTGAAAATGTCCTTCTGGAAACATGGCCCTCAGCTCCCATAGCATGTGACTGAACATCAACGACAGTTTGGTCAAATTCTTCCTGTGAATGAGAAACACATCTGAGTTTCAGTCGGAGCGGAAAGTGATACTTTTCACGGGTTTCCATGTAGTGACATTCAAACATATTTTATGTGCATGCAAAGGCTCTCTTGTCTTGTAATCTAAATCTGTGGCTTTTTAAAAGATTCTATCAACAGCTGCAATATGACAATTGTTAGACATAAATAAACATCACACATGGAATAACCAACCGATGTGCCCAGTTTCAGTTGAAACAAGTTCAGCTAAAGCACGGTCGATACTTTCCATAGATAAATGCTCGCATAGGTGCATGAAAGGGAGTCCAGCTTGCAAACAGGATGCTACCTGCTGCATGCTTGCCTGTGAATACCACAAAATGTTCCATTGGCCAGTGTGTCTCTCAAGGACAGTCTTTACTTATCGTACTAGTAGAAGCTCTTTGATCTGGGTTTCTTTTTTTTTTTTTCTACAAATGCATGGCCTATTTTTAGACAATAGTTTATTCACCATTACACACTCTGTGTTTGTAACAAGATTTGTTGTACATGCTTCTCATAGACAATATGCACATTTCACTCACAAAATGACACAAATGAAGCATTAGAATCGACTGAATCTACCTTCCTGACATGTTTTAAGTGACACCCATTAAAATTAAATTCTGTTTTGAATATTAATTTGTAAGTCTGAGGTTTAGGCACTCATTCATTCATTCATCCATTCATCCATTCATCCATCCATGCATTCATTCATTCATTCATTCATTCATTCATTCATTCATTCATTCATTCATTCATTCATTCATCCATTCATTCATTCATCCATCCATTCATTCATTCATTCATTCATTCATTCATTCATTCATTCATTCAAAGATCTCTGCCATGAAAGTCACTGATATCATATGTACATACGTACTCCTGAACATGTCATGACAGAGCAAACTAGTCATTTTTTGCTATGATTGTTTATGCCTCAAGTCTGGTAGTCATAAATAAATTCCATTCTATATAGGTTAGGATTTAGGATTTGGTAACAAATTAACAAATGGTAGTTAATCATCAGATACAATTATGCACATTTGAAGTACCTCACAAACATTATAATGCACAATAGATTAAATGTGGGTTTATACCGATGAGCTCAGGAATGGGCAAGTTTGATCATTATGAGTGCCACAACAATCTAATCTTTACTATCTGTGGCCAGGTTTTGACCGAACACTTCCACCACAAGGAAAGCTTAGATTTATGGCAGCTGATTTCATGAAAAATGTTCATTTCAGTTTTAACGTAATACTACAATCAGAATGAAACTCATATATGTCGTACAAATATAGTCGAAATGACTTTTGTCTTCTGATAACCGGTAAAACTAAAATTATGTTATTTTTGGAAATAGGCTCTTGGGCTGTAAAGAGCGGGGACGGGGGCAGCAGCTGCTCGTGTCTATAATGCCTGATTTAGCGGCATGAATTTTTTAACTTGACATATTTCCTCTTATGCAAAACATTTTTGATGCAACTTTGGAAATTTCCTTTACATCTACGCAGGCATCTGGAATTCATTCTAATACATCTGATGGTATGAAAAGTGGCGTTAAACTTTCCAACCGAGTAGGTAATAGTGAACCTCTTGCGAGGAGAACAGAGCAGTAGCAAAAGAGGACGAGTTGAGAAGGAGCGAGTAGGACTCATCTATCGGTCTGTCTGGGCCTGGGCACTAAAATGATCCCTCAAGACTTAAAAAACAAACAAAAAAAAAAAAAGTGAAAAAAAGAAGAATCACACAACTTACCCTACACTGATGCACAAATGGCTAAGGTATTCTGTAAAATATGAACTTCAGGTGATTCATTACATTTCCAATCCATTGGGAGTGGTTTCCATTTGCAAGTTGTTACAAATAGCATGTGTCTCACCAGCCTCACACTTCAAGAAGCCTCAGGCGAAGCATTTCTCTGAGAAAACACACTACAATAGAAAAAGTGCCAATAATCAAGTGCTCTACTCTAGAACAGTGAAATGATGGAATGACAATGTCATTGTAAATTTTTTGCATTGAAGTTTCAAGATATTTGCAAAAAAA
>OMNM01048388.1:0-10150 GCA_900302745.1 Parablennius parvicornis
ACAGGGAATATTAACAACTGATGACAGACGCACCGACATATATTTGAGACATTATTACACATGAAATAACAAGAACATAAACCAAAGAATGAGCACGTACACTATAAGTTACACACATTTATTCTTCTATGATTCAATGCTGAACTGAAGCTTGTACGTTTTTACATTTCGGCACAATATTCACTTCTTTCACTTTACACAGAAATGCCATCTGTTGTGGAGTACCCTCTGACAGAAAACTAATTACCAGAGCCAGACAAGGCTACTTTCAAACACATATACACTCACACACACTTCTATTAGTGTCATCCCCGCATTCCATGTATGTTGCCGGCTGTCCATATTCACATTTTACAAGGCAGAGTTCAGAGGACTACCTAAAATAAACCACAAAAAATAAAATCTAAAAAAGGATTTTTCAAGCTTGTGATAATAAAGGTAATCCAACTAGGAATATGTTTGGGGAATAATTTGCATTCAACATGACGGGTAGAGTATAATTTTGAATGTTCTTTCATTCTGGTAACATTAGCAAGGTAAACAAATGAAAGGCTGGTAGAAATGTAGGTAAGGTCATTTTATTTGGTTCCATCAACATATAATACAATACAGTAGCACTATACACAATGTGAACCTGCAAAAGTGCCCAGGTAGGACAAACTGCTGACAAAATAGCACCCTGGGAGGTTTAACACACCCTTGGGCTGAAATGATTAAAGAAAACATTGATTTCTACTCACTCCCAAAGTGACATATGGTACTGCATGAAAAGCATGTGGGGAGAAAAATGCTACAAAGACAGAAAGAGAGCTTTGTGGAAGCCATGCCTTCTAGGAATGTTTCACACACACACACACACACACACACACACACACACACACACACACACACACACACACACACACACACACACAGACGGAGTCAGAGCGTTTTCAAAACATTTCACCTTGAAAGCTGTTCTCAAAAAGTTTTCAGTGACCCTGAACACTGCAGCCATGTAAACAGTCAAAATACAATGGAGGTTCTCTATTGTCACTTGAAGACTTGTGTTAGATCTCAAAATGAATGTTCTATGGCACACGTGTAGAACTCCGGTCCTGGAGGGCCACCATCCTGCATGTTTCCATGTCTATCTGCTTCAGCACAGTTGATTGCAATGAGCCTCATTCTCTTGAACTCAGTGATTGCGCCATCATGACACTGAGGCGTGGTAAAGAGGGAGACATGGAAAACATCCAGGGCTGTGGCCCTCCAGGACCTGAGTTTGACACCCGTGCTCTATGGTAAGTGCTATACTGGTCTTTCGAATGAAACTCCAGCTTTACACTCCAAGCTCCTAGAAAATGAGACATTCTCGCTTAATCCACTGTTACTTTGCTTCATCGTTTTTCATGTCAGACATAACAGATGTTCAAAATACAGTGTAAAGATTACCTTCGAGCAAATTGTTTTTCACACAACATTGACAAAAGAGGCCCTTAGAAAAATCAATTGTTGATTTTTGTATTATCTGTCATAGCGCTAGTCCTGTTTTGTATATATGAAGACTATTGGACTTTAATATGTATATTCATTTTCATGTAACCTTTTGTTTGGGCATGGTCACCCACACACCAGCTCGTTTTGGTGTGAAACACTTCTTTGTAATCACATTCCCATAACACCAAGGCTGATGATGAGCGAGTATGTTCCCAACAACACCGTGGCAGTCGGCTCAGAGCCCATACAGACATATACAAAAAGAGACAACAACACACTCATACACACAACAAGGCACGCACACTATATGATAAAATGTTATAATATGTCTTGCAACATTATACGTCTTTCTACCAACAATGTAGCAGGTATCCACATTATGTACATTGCTTACTCGGTGTACCTATTACAAAATTATCATATCTTTATGTTTCTATTTCTGGTCACTGACTTAATGGAGTTTTTTTGGACATTCCCAGACTCAATTGGTACAAATGAAACTACTGTCGAGACCCATTTAATCAGATATTGTCTGCATTCAAACTCAAAGTAGAAAAATATAAGTCACAGACAGAAAGGAGATGGTGTAGATAGAGATGTATGGTCTATTGTTGGATTATTATGCTTCACCTGTACCTCATCCAAGAGCTTTCGAACTATTTTAGTAACGTTTTGAAAACAGCGATGTGACATTTACAACCAGTCCTCATCACGGTCATGCTGCAGAGTGGATTCGAATCAGCCTAATATTGAACTTCTCTGTTCAGAATAAGAACATCCCCAGCAGCTGTGAGCCTTGTGCATTTCACTGTATTCTGCTTGAAAATAGATTCCAAAAGCATGTACAACAAATAATTCCATAAATTAAAAACACCCTGTCTGCTCACTGACTATTCTATCAAGGTTTGCTCCCATTGGAGAAACAAGATAAATGTAAGTAAAGAGCAGAAAAAGCGATGGCCTTGTTTATGAGGAATTGAGACCATTAATGGTGGACATTTATTCAGGCGAGGTATCGCAGCTTAGCGAGGGCAGAGTGTTCGTGTAAAATGCTTTCACATTAATACTCAGGTTGCTCTCCCTCACTCACAATAATGGCCTTTGCTTTCCATCCTGGTGTCTACCAGACTTATGAAGTAAGAGACCATTAGCAGCCAAATTTTCCAGCGTTGGCTCAAATACTCTGTTAGCTTTATTGCGATAAGATCGGGCAGGCGAAACAGGATAAGTGAGTCAAAGAAGAAATAGGGTGCTTCGTTTTGAAACATTTGTTGAATACGCAATGTATTTGGATGTCGCTGTACATTTCGCTGTACATGTCACCAAGCCTTTTAATTCCTCAGACACTGAACCAGAGTGATATAACTGCAGTGATATGTATTGATATACTTGATATACTTGATATACTTCCTCTCAGAAAAAATTCTCCACAGTGCCAGCAGGAACTACTGGTCACAATTTGTGAACAACTTTGCCCCCAGGTGAGAGGCGTCTCTACCTTTACCTGTGCCCGTAGTGGCATCACTCGGGTGACCCACACTTTGGTCTGGCATGTGATGTCTTTTGGGATCCTGTTACAACTCACCGTGTCTGGTTTATCATTCACAGAGAAATAGGACCTCATGAAAATACTAATTATTTTCCGCTGTTTTCAGTTGGTTTTACATTTTTGAGTTGGGTTTTTAGTGTGTAAACGTTAGTTTGAATTTTAATTAAGAAGCTAAATATTCAAAAACCATCCAATCTCAGATAGCGTGCGAAGACAGGGTAAATCCTTGACATTTCGCCAGTGCGTCGAAAGGATGGATGCAAAGGCTTCGATGTACTTGGTTTGAGACAAAAGTGCTAACAACTGCATAACCGTGTAGACTCCAAAACCAAATGTATGGTGTCTAAAGCAGTACAACAATAATTGCAATAATTACTGTCATTTTACATTCGGTGCAGATGTGTCAAACTGTACAAACGAAAAAAAAAAAACCTGGAATTAATTAATAAATGATTGTTCCCAACATCTGTGAGCACAGCAGTTTGCGTGCTGCATGTGGGGTTTCAGTTACAGTTGATTACTTCACTTTGCAGCCATTTAAAGACTCCAGGTACATGTTCCATCTGCCCTGAATTATCTGTCGACATGCAATTTATTTGATTAACCTTACATAAGAAGCACCAAGCTGTTCCCAAAAAGCAACACAATAATTTTTTTCAATTGCAGAAACTATATATCTTGAGTATTAAATGACAGATGAAACATTTTTGATTAAATATAGTTGTAATCTTAAAGTTTATTTTTGGCTTGAGCCAACCCTTAAAGTTGTTCAATGAATATTGCTTTGCTGTCACAGCCCGGTGACATTGGATAATTTTGCAAGCCATGTAGTCACTTCCGTTTCCTGAATAGCACAAGCAGGCTAAAGCATGACTTCCAGCCAAATTCTGGGCTCTAGAAACCTACGTTTCAATACCAGTCAAAAATTCTACAACAAACAAGTTGATTTTTTTGTTTTTTGTTTTTACATGTCACTCAAATGTAGATATGCTCTAAAGTTCATGGTTACATAAAACATTCCTGTGCAGAATTTCATTTGTCAAAATGAGGAAGTCAATCAATGCATATAAAAATAAATAATGAAAATGCTAAGCAGAAAACAGGAGCACTAATTATAAAAACATTTAAGTTTATCCTAGTTTCTAACGTATTTCATTATGTAATTTTTCACATGAGAAATTTTATATAGGCAACTTGGTTGAAGACAAAATATCCTCCTGTATTATGCAAAGGGGAAATTTACCCCTTTGCATCATACAGGATGATATTTTATTTTATGTCTATATTTTACACTATATTTTACATCTGTCAAAAGAGATAAATGGCCAGCTGATAGCTTTTTGTGCCACCACAGATTGGAAGTCTTTTGTAAATCGCTATATAATTCATGAGGTCAAACTACACACCTCCTAATGACCTACATAATCCTACATTTACAAAACCTGCTGAAGGAGAAGGGTATTAACAGTATGTTAAGAGTGACTGTAGTCCAGCAGTGAGGAGGCAACTGGATTGATTACGATAAAGTGCTCCTGCATCTGTTTCAGTAACGCGAGCATTTCTCAACGATGTCTTGTAAAAATGGCAAATCAAAGCTCGTCGGTTGAGTATCTTGAAAGCTGTTGCTGCATAGTTTCATATACTGAGGGTCACTGTGATAACACAGTGAAATGAGATTACGATGAGAAAGGAAATGAAGATATAAATAAACAGATAATGTAAGAGGAAATGTGTAAATCGCAGAGGGAGAATGTGATGGACGATCTGCAGTCATTCATCAATGTTTCATTGTAATCGAATCAAATATTCAACATGAGACAAAAAGAAGTGGTGGCTCTATAGAGAGAAGGGAGTTGGAGGGAAAACAGATTTTATGGGAGGATGACAGGAAGAGAGAGCATGAGGAGACAAAAGATGACAACACTAAAAGCAAAGTGGAACAATCTCCTTAATAAGGGCTGAGATTCACAGACAACTGTGGGAAAAAGAGAGAGGGCTGGGTGGAGTGTTATACAACTGAAAACAGGGTTCTCAACTAAGGAAGAGATAAATATAGAAGCATCCAATTATATCTCGCTCTCTCTCCTCTTCACGACATGCCTTATCTGTGGAACAAACGGTGTGAGGCATCATGCAGAGTGCGTGCTCGTGTTCCCAGACGATGTTGCCACCGCTGCTGCTCTTTCTCCCATCATCTCCTTCTGCTTCATCCCACACTCACAATACAAAGAAACAATCTCACCACTCGCGCTGTACCAAACACCTCCAATTAGATTTGAGCAATCACTGATGCAAAGAAAGAAAATGGTTGGCAACGGGAGTACAGGAAAGGTCTACGTTGTAATCAAACTAGATCTAATAAAAACCTTATTTTTGCAACTTTCAAGTTAGGAATTGGGCAAGTGTTCAGAAGTAATGATTAAAGGCAAAAAAAATTGATTAATGGATTTGGAAGGAAATGCAATAAAAGCTCCCATTGCTACAAACTTGCCACAACTTGTATGCCTTGATACCTTAACAGGTTGAAATATAGAATTTCTGAATGGATCCTGGATTAATCCTATTATTATCTTCCTGCTCACTGTGGCGAGAGATGGAGGATATCTCCTTCAGCCATTGATCAAAGTTTGGGTAAACCCTTGACAGGTCACCACTAGGGGCACGTTCACACTGCAGGGAAATGCGACCCATTCAGATTTTTTTTGCTCACAACTGACCCATATCTGATGTGTTTTTTTCACACCAGACCCAGGCATCGAACGTATGTGGTACCAATTCACACATTTTTCTACATGCGAGAGCCTCATCTATGACATGTTAGTGACGTCACGGATAATCGCCAGAGGAAACGGCTCCAGAAAAATGTTGAAAGCTGTGCTCTCTTTTATCCTCATTTTTCTTCTTACCTTGGTCATTTTGTCGGTTTGTATTTAATAACTACTTGAAAATCGCTATATACGGTATGATGGTTATCCCCCAATTGGGGAAACAAATTATCTTACTTTTTTTTTTTATTTTGTACATTTGTGTGTTCATGTGTGTGTCTGTTTGTTATTTTTACTATACATATAATAATTTTACAGTTTAAACATTGTTTCTACACAGGCTGAGGTTTATTCTGGTTTTTATTGAGGTGTGTGGGTTTTACAATGTTATAGCTGGAAACAGTGAGCCACATCTGGCAACCCTGGTGCTGATCAGTCAACAGCTTCCATCTGCACATGTGCTCTTGGACTCAAAAACATAGAGTCCAATCACATTCCTATGGCAGTCTTATAGAGGTCGCATTTAAAATGCAATGTGCACAATCACGCAATAAAATCGAATCCTAGCAAAAAATAGGAATTGAGCATCAAGACCTGCTAAATGAACGACATCCAACACCCCAATTACATAACAAGGTTTTCAATTGAAGATGGGAAATCTGAATTGCGTGTCGGGTGCCCGTTTACATGACTGTTCTCAGAGCCACTGTAACTGTAACTTTTTGAAAACAGCTCTTGAAGTTAAACTTTTTTTTTTTTTTAAATGCGCCCACTCTATCTCTGTTTAGACAGTGTATAAGGCTTCTTCTCTGAAATGCTGCAACTGCACACGTGCAAGTTGAAATCATTTGATTGCGTTGTCTCAGTGTGTGAATGTGTTGGATGTTTGATTATCGATGGTTGAAGAGTTAGACTTTTAATCTCATCATTGCAGTTACAATACATTCTTCAACACATAGACACCCGTTTTATTTTAATATTTAATTACTCACCAGTGCGGGTATTGATGGTGAAGAAATTCTGCGGATTTCCGCTTACGATGCGATAGCTCAGCCTATCGGCGTTGGGAGAGGGTGTGGCATCGGGGTCCTGGGCTTGGATCTGGATCACAGAAACGTCGCGTGGGGAATTCTCGGGCACAGAGGGTCGGTACATTGGCTCTGATGTCAGTGGGGCGTTGTCGTTGACGTCGTCCACTTGAACAAACACCTCAATTGTGGTGAATTGAGGGACTACTCCATGGTCACTGGCGTACACCGTTAACCAAAAGGAATCCTTAGTCTCACGGTCCAGTGAATCAGTGGTGTAGATCACACCTGGTGGAGGAAGAAAGAAAGAACAAACTCGTAATGTTTTCTTTGTGTAGGTGCATTGTTAAATAAGTTGAATGGCAGATGAAACAAGGAAGATTTTGATTTTCTGCACACAACCCTGACAAAGAGTGAAAACAGTTTGGATATGTATTTATTCAAGTACAGTACATTATAGTCTGCAGTAGTTTATTCCCTACAACCATCATCTTATTTAACTTATTCAAGTCACTCATTGTGACTAACAACAAGAGGAACTTGAGGAATTCAACACTCAGGTGTTGCTACAGAATATTTCAAGACGTTACGTCCCCTTCCTAAACAAAGATCATGGACCTGGTTGCAAAATAGCAAAACTAACAAATGCACTAAACCAAATAAAAACACAGAAACAACGCATTTCAATTGAAACATTGTCGTGTAAATGGGCCTGAGGTGAGCGCAGAGCCCCCTTTAAAAACCTCAGGTGCTGAGTAAAACTGAAAACTAATGTGTGAGGACTTTCTCATGACAACATTTTTATGTGAATAGAAATGGCTGAAAGTGACCATATAAGTGGTTGAATGTAATTATATTATATTTGCATGCAGCCAGTAATGACGCTTACATGTTTCACCTAACGCTGAATGAGAAAATATCACTACGTGAAGTAGACCAGAGAACAAAAGAAAAGCCTATGGATTATCAAATTAAAACAATAAAATGATTTATGCTGCCTGAGCTTTCCCATTTCATCTTTTGTTCATTTGATTGGATTTGATTACTCCAATGATAACATAAACATTTCTAGAAGATAGTTTCTAAAAAAAGTAGCAGGTGTTTTCGACAAAGAAAAGAATAAATAGAAACTGGGATTGGTGGCAAGCACAATGAGATCCAATCATGTAGCGCGTGCATACATAGTGGTGTTATAATCCACTGGAAGATAGGAGACCAGTGTCTGTATGTTAACTTACAACAGTCACTCTAATTAACCAGGAATAACACGGTATAGGAAGGCGCGAAAAAAATAATTGTTCATCATGGAGAACTGAGAAAAAAGGTGATAATTAAATGTAAAGAAAGAAAATCAAGATGTAATTAATGTGATGTTTTATACAGCCTTAAGGTGGAATGTTTGACATCTGTGTTCCATTCTGAATGATTTTATTCCTGTTTATTCTGAATTAGATGTTTACATTAAACTTTTTTTTCCACAATGTTTAGGATTTTCAACTGATTTCAATCTGAATATCAGGTGCCAAAGAGGAATATACCTCTTTCAATCCAATCACAATAATTATACAAGGCTTAATTTCAGTAATGTTAAACAATAGAGATTCTAACAGTCTGGATCAAAAATATGTCAGTATACAAGAGAAGCCAACATGTCCTATTGAGAAGAATATAGCTCTAAAACATTGCATGGATAAAGTACTCAAGTAGTAATCAAGTAGGAAGCCCAATCACCCAATGGGGAACTTGCCATATGATTCTTGGATTTGTTCATCTTCCATTTGTGTGTAATTAAAAAATGCCTCTCCAATTCATCAGCTGAGTTATGTCTGAAGACACAAATGACTCATTCAGCTACCTTTTGCAACAACGATGCTGTTTAAGCACTTTGGTCTGGTTAAATTACACATTACTGTGGTCTATTTGTCAAAGTTGTACAACTTTGTCACGCACGTCGGTAAAATCCGATGGAAATTTAACGACCAGAATGCACCAACATGGACTGAAATACACCAAAACAAACCAAAACCTCTTAATGGCTTTCAGACACAATGTATCAAAGCAGTTCATTATAATTGAGGTGCAAAATGTGGGCCTCCCTGTCACTGTTTTTACTCCTTTATAAGTTACATATGCATACACACGTTCAGTGAAAATCCCAAGAAAATAATGAAATATTGTCACAGATTTTGCAACAAAACTGCTGTCTAGTATTTGTACTGCTCACATATTTTTGATTAGGATGAATTAAAAATTACAAAATACCAGTGTGAGCTCAACAAGGTTGTGGATGGCCCCACAATTGTGCAAACTGCTCACATGTCATTTCAGGTGAAAGCATTCTCTCTTCACCTGATGTGAATAAGTACTTTTGGTTCTGCTTTAACCCCATGTTTTTCCCCAAACCATGGCCATGTCAACAATCCCAGTAGTAAAGACAACAAGCTGTGCAGAATCCAAAAAGTAAGTATTTCTACAAGGTCTTAACAGCAATTATTACAGGTGCCATCAAAGACAGGAAATATGTGATCTTCCTGATTGTTACTTTAAACATTTCACTTCCACACAGAAAAAAAGCAAGAGGCACGGGCCTCCTGCTTTTTTTTTTACATAGTCTTCTAACCCTATCTGAGACTCTAAAGTTACATTTATTTTTTTTCATAACAGATGCAAAATTTTACAGCGTCTGATATCACTTAGCACCACGTTCTGATCTCCAGCAATGAACTCCCTCATCAGAGCTTCTTAACAGCTCACCCCGCTTTCCAATAAACCATTTTGTTCCTTTCATCCAAACACAGACTGGATGAGTAAACATACGGCCCGACCGCAGGCTCTCAGACGGGGCAACTGTGTGAAACAGGGATGGCGCTATCAGGGCCCGAGGCAATCTGGTTAACATATGATCTAATCCCATGATGCATTGCCAGTGGAAAGTCGAGTCAAAACTCTCATGACCTCAGCGTGTGTTTGTCTGCCGTCCTGTGTCTTGTGCGAGTCACTGTGTGTGGCAAACTCCTTTCAGCCTGAGCATTTCTGTCAAACACTTGGTGATTTGTGAACTTCATTAGTCAACCAAGACAGTAATGTTTAGCGGACTGTCTGCGTGGCTGATAACTCCTTAAAAAGCTTGTCTGCATGGAGAAAAGCAAGCTGAGTGGTGAGGGCACAAGAAACAAAGGTGTAGACTGCTGTCAAACCCGAATGTCGCTTCTCTGGTTTCATGCTTTCTTTCAGCTTCTACTGTGCATAGATGCACACGCACGCACACACACACACACACACACACACACACACACACACACAGACACACACACTCAAGAGTATCATTA
>OMNM01048399.1:0-13981 GCA_900302745.1 Parablennius parvicornis
GCTGATCTCCGCTTTGGGTTATGTGAAGAGACAGGTCTGGTGTTCCCACAGAGGTTCTTCACAGAAGAATCTTGAAGTTTAAAGAATCAAGAGTAATTTGAGTTCAAAAGGAAGTCACACTAAATACTGATTTATCTTCTGTTCTATTACTTTGCACTTTGTTAAGTGATAAACATTCATTATCGGTAGCGGCTGGCCAATAGAGGGCGCCAGGGCTTGATTACTCTCTCTTGTCGTGAGTGAGCAGCCTGGGGGCGATGTGAACTATCCCGGAGAAGGCGGGGTTTAGTAACTATCTGACCAATCACTGATTACCACTATGAGTGACTGACATGGAATTAAACCAATCAGCGTCAATAAATATCCGATACTTGGGGCATCATACCTGCTCAGTGATCGGCTTAAAATCAGTTACTTTTGTTGTCGCGTGTTTCTACGTTTATAGACGTTAAGATGAACTTAACGAGTGGTGAGTGTCTGATTATTAACTCTGTTACGTTCTATAATGCTTTGAGAGATGGATTGATGTGTTGTCTGAAATTATACCTGAAGTACCTTTTGTTTTCCCTAAACTCAGATTATCTGTCATTGCCAGTAAGAAAGTGTATTTTTTTCCGGCACGGAACTGCATCGACTTTAGCTATTTGTCCGGCAAACTCTCTGATTGGTCGAACACGAATGCAGTGACGTTATCGCTTGACCTACTTGTCTGGTCATTTGCAAAAATGGCGTCAATTCGCAAAAACGTGTTTTTCGTTTGAAATAGTTTTTCTTCCTTTGCAGAATTTAAGACTCATTTGCAAGACTTTCAAAATAAACAGTAGGCTATATCATATATTATCAGAGACACTCCAGGACCATAGATTCATTGTCAAAAAGAGTGAATTTCCACTACTTACTTACTTCACAGTCGGACTATCTCCTGATTTCCTACTCCTTTTTCAATGGACGTGATAACACAATAAAATAAAATAAAAAGAACAGATGGCATCTCGGCAGCGAGATGCCATGCGAGATCAATAAAGAACCTTGAGATATATATATATCAAGGTTCTTTATTTGCCAGTTGTGCATAACCAGCAGTCAAAACATATTTTCATTCTTGCGCTGGGCTCTAAGAGTCAACAGTTGAAGTGGTAAAAGATAAGAGTTTTAGGTTAAAAATGATGAAAGATAAGATTAAAAACAAGATACAGCTACGACAGATTAGCCGTGATTAGAAAATGTAAGACATAAAATATCACTATACATATCACTTTCTACTCCTACATGTAGATCATCAAAGTGTTGACTGCTGCTGCAATACTGAGAGACTGTTTTGTACTTTATGTTTAGGGTTAGGTACATCGTTTTTGGCCCATGTCTATCATGCATTGATCTCCAAACGAAGTTATCGATCAAGCCACTTGAAGCGGTTGTTATTCTTTTGTTAGAGTGAGATATGCGGGGATGACGGGAACAACACGATATACTGTACTCATATGTACACCTTAGACCTTAATACAGCCGGAAAAATCACAGTCAATGACGATATGGCGCTCGATCAATCAGAGCGTTTTACCGGACAAATAGCAAAAGTCGCTGCAGTTCCGTGACCGGAGAAATATACACTGCCTTCAAGTAAAACAGCCCCAAAACACATTCATTTTATAAAAGGGACTAATGAAGCATCTGCTTGTATTTGTTTGCAAAAGAGGCATATTGATAAGTGCTCTCTATTCATTAGCTGTTTAAAAGTTCAATAATTGTCATCACTGGGGGCATCTATAAATCTTAAAAAAGGCAAGTTTGTTGCACTGTGGTTTATAATCGCACTTTAATTAAAGTTACTGTAGTGTTAAACCCAGTGTGACTCCGGTCCTATACTGGAATTCACAGCCAGCTAAACTCTTCTCTGTTTGTACATATCCTCCAAGGAACAGGTCAGTGTCGAAGTTGAACGGATTTGATACAAAGAAGTGTGAAACTGAAATGCACCTAGAACAACCACAGGAATGAGGCTGGGTGAACTTGCAGCAGTTGGTTTAGTGTCTAACTCCTGATTACCTGCTGTGTGACAAAGCATAACTGACAGAATTGTGCCTCTCAAGGCCAGTGACAGCAGTTACCATTGGCTGGAATTTTATAATAATGAGGATCCACACCCAAGAAATGTATCACCAGCTGCAGCTATTCATATTGTTATAATATATCACTGATAAGTTAAAAACTTTTCTGATGGCTCCTTTATTTTCATTGCAACATCTTCTGTGCCGTGTTACCTGCTTTTTCATGCAAATTTCCCTCCAGGTGGAGAATGTTATCTTGTCTTGTCTTGTGTCTCTGTTTTTGGTAATGTTTTTATTTTGCTGCCTTTTTTCTTCAAGCGTCAAACCTGTGCAAAGCGTTGTGTCTCTGCAACGTGCAAAATGTGTGAACTCGTGCTTCTGGCCATCGTTCTTGACGCTGTGCTCTGAGAGCCACAAACCACATTCCTGTAGTCATGGGGCTGGGCTGATCTGAGTCACAAGCTGAGAGAGAGGGGGAGAGTGAGAGAGGGAGAGAGAGAGAGAGGAGAGGAAATAGTGAGAGTCAGAAGCAACTTCACTTCAGAGATTGGAAGCCTTAGTTTGTTTGCTGCGAGGCATCAGCACTGTTTTTAATGGAAGTGCAAACATCTGAGAGGAACAAAAACAATGACGAGGGACTCCGACTTGGATGTCTGGGTGGATGTAACGGCCCTTCATCTGATGTGTAGGTAGGATTTTTGTTAATCTTGTAAAAACTAAAATCTTAGGTCACTTATGTTACCATATGATATACAGTATGAAGGCTCACAACAAAGACAAATAAAAAAATAATTGGTGAACTTCTACTTTAACAAGGGATATTTACACCTTTTTTCCCTACATTTTTTTGCACAAGAATAATATTCCCCTGGGAAGAAGGTGTCTCACTCTGCATCTCATTTCTTTCAAAATACAGAAAGGTCATTTTATTGAGGAAAAACAAGCATCTAAAAGTGTCATTTCTGTTAAATGTTTAATGCGGATGTAAGACGCAACTTTGAGATAACATGCTGATCTGTTTTTGCTGATAAGTTCCTCCCTGCAGGAGCGACTCTGATAAAACCCACAGTTATACAGGACTGTACTTTTTTTCTCCTCTCCAGTTCTGCGCTGCAAACCTCGTGTCTAATCATGTCAGCGAAAAAGAAAGAAAACGAGCTCAGAGAGGAGGCTGATGTGTAAAGAGAGACAAAGGAAGACTATAAAGCTGAACTTTCACACGTTAGTGCTGAAATGTGCTTTCGTCAGAAGCAGCCTGACGACAGAAATAGACCTAGAAAGAGCCGTGTTAGAAACAGTTCACTGTCTTTCTTCATATCGGCTGTGATAAACTGCTGAAAGGATCATAAGTTGCAGTGTCACTACTTAACACACTCCTTATCCTCTCTCACCAGACACCCACTCTGGAATAATAAAGAATGTGCTTTAGCACGGTTTACAGTCAAAGACATGCAGATACAACTCATCAAAATGTAAATTCCCTTAAGTATATTCCTATAAACTTAATCTTCCCATTAAGAGATTACAGCCCATTTGTCCTTTGTGCTCAGATACTGTAGCAGCGTGGCAGCAGAGGCCCTGAGAGCAGAAGTAATCTGGCTTCCTGCATGTTTTCTCACACTTGGAGTTACCAGTGAATGGTCATCAGAGATAAGCACTGCGGCCTGTCTGAGCAATATTTGGTATGAGCGGTTCTGCTTTTTGGAGCGTGGCAGGTCTGCGAGCTTTCCAACCTCGTCCGTCTAATTAAAGTCCTGCAGCCCAGTCAGAGAAGTTCAACGGCTGCCGTGATCACAGTGCTCTTATGAAGAGGAACACAAGTCAATGTAATCTCCTTTTAACACTTAAAGCTTGTTTTGGTTGAATTCTTGCTCTAGTTTGAATAGTAGACTCTCTGGTTTTCAGTAATTTAACCAATTCTACAGATAATCTTTACAGTTTCTTCAGCTGTTACAGTTTGTGTACACTGAGATACCAATAACATGTTTATTTATTATCTGCAACTATTTCAAGAGTCCATTCAAGTCTATCAATTCCTTCTTTACCATCACTTTCAACTTTTTATGCCAAGTCTGTGTTCGTCAGCCTTCATTTACAGAATGGTTTCTCTCTGTTTTGTTAGGTTGGATGGCTGGGATATTATAATTTAAATGATTAATTTGACAGTTTTCAACAGTGTGAAGGCATTTTTTTAACAAGATGTAGCAGCTATTAGACACACTGGCACCACTTTAGTCAGATAGCTCTGTGTTAGCATGTATATAGTTCATAACTAAATGTTCATGTTGATTTGTTACCTCAAATAGTCGAGAACACTTTCAACAACTCACTCGAGACTGTTAGCTTTTTCAATATGAATTCATGCAACATTAACATTTGGTTAAAACCTGCATCCAATTAGTTGTGATTATCATGTAAGAGTGTAATTGTTTTCAGATAAATTGACAGTTTTGTTAATGTTGATTTAAGAAATCAACCTTTATTTACTGGTGACTTTTTGACCTTTTAAAAATGTTTTAGCCTATCAAACCAGATCACTGATGTATCGGCTAATTTTAGCACCTTTTCCCTGTTCATTACTTTTAGATGACTATTTTAACCCTTTATAAATTCAGTTTGATCATCTCTTTATTATAACAGCAAATGAAATTCAAATCCTGCAAATCAGTTTTATGAATGTTGAAATATATATTTTATCATTTGGTGCAGTTACAACTTAACGTTTTCTAAAAATCCATGTTTTGTTTATTTTTGTTGCAGCTTTCTTACTTATCTTTTATTTAGGAGAAGTAATATTAGGAGTATGTTCTCACAGTTTCATTAGTAGAAACTGGGTCATTTTCCTGTCACGTGGAGTTCAGGACTTCCTAATGCAAGCAAGAATCTCTTGTCACATGAACCTTCAACATCCTCATAATCACATGCTTTTCTTTGGTGTTGTCAGAGAGCGAGTCTTTCACTGTCGTCCGACTTCTTATGTTAAAGATGTTTTCCCGACTGCAGGACGTGGTGACCTCTGAGCTGATGGAGAAGGATACTGAAGCTCACCTCACGATGGAGGAGGACACGGAGGTGGACTTTCAGATCAGACAGACTAAAGCGGAGCCAGGCAGCAACACAACCAGCTGGTTAAATGGTAACCAGCTGAATTTAAAATCCTTTAATATTTGGTGTTTGAGAAGGAAACAGACAGATGAGCGAGTAAAAATTAGAGCATAGTACAATCAAACTGGCAACACTCCTGAAGAGGGCTCTTACATACACAAAAGGAGTTGATGAAGCACACCGCACACAATCAGATGGAGCCGACAGGAAAACAAGACACCAAGTCAGATGACTGAGGGGAGTCTCTATAGGAAACACAGTCAGTCACAACATGAAACATGAACCTCTGGAGGATTAAAATGAACTGTGAACTAGAACTGAAACTAGACCAGCGATCCGAAAAACTCCCCTGCGCCAAAGATAGATTTACATTACAAGACTCTCTATTTAAATTTTTATTTGTGGTTTTTACCTTTTAAACAAAACAAAAATCTGATGGGGATCACCGATTATTTCTCTGCCTCTGATGATCTGAATCCAATAAAGATGTTGATTTAATGTCAAATAACCCCTTTGATGGAGTGCTCAGTCAAACTTCCAAAACCCTGGTAGTGAGGACAGAAATGTGTGTCACTCATTTATTGACCAAAGTCTCCTGTAAACACAGGTCATGTGTTGAGATATGAATTAAATGGGGGTTAAGCGCTCCTCCTAATACACTTGTTGCTGTACCATTTCCCAGTTGAGAGAGTAAAATAAGCTTTTTTTCTTCTTCAGGATACTATTCGTGAGTTGACTTTCATGTGTATGTAAGCTACATGACTTCTGTATCGATTCAGGCACGTTTTGAGTCTAGTTTGATATTTTGTGTGTTTGAAAAGTAGTGCACACAACGTCACTGCCTGTTTTCCCTCTGACCTCTCAGGTCAGTGCGTGCTGGCCGTGCCGAGTCGTTCCCTGTTCAACCCCAGCTTCGATCTGTCCCTGAGCCGCACCGTGCTGGAGAGAAATGGCTTTCGGGTTGGTACAAACACACTTCGGACCACTAAAGTGCATTTCGGTCCAGGTCCCCGTGCTGTTAATCTGCTTCTTCCTGTGTGCGCGTGTTAGATTCCCGCTGCAGACCTGGAGCTTCCTCTGAGAACAGCTCTGGAGGCACCGTCTGTCAGGAGATACATGGTTTTCAACTCGGCTATGTTTCACTTCATAATCGCTCCGGTATGATTGTCCTGTTTACAGATTATCCACATCTCTTTATAGTTTCACCTCCTTCAACACTTTGATTCTTCTCACTCATCTTTCAGAGCTTTTTTGTGTTTTATCTGTTTTTCACTCAGGATTTCTGTCGAGGAGACAAATATTCTACACTGAATAAACTTTTCCATTTAACAGCTCTGTTTAGAGATATTCTCCTGAGAATCCTTTATACGTCATTGAATAGTAGTTGAATAATACATTAGGAGCCTTTTCTAAGATAAAACTCCATGGTCGGGCAATAGATGTCACTTCCAGTTTGAACGTATTCGTGGTGGATTTATTAGAATAACACCAAGAGAGACTTCATGTGTCAACAATAGTATTCAAATGAGTGTTTACACAAGATTGTTTCTGTGTTAGTGTGATTGTTGTCTTGTGAAGCGTTTTTTCACACAGATGGGATGAGGAGCTGAGAAAATATAACTTTTTTTGAAGTATTAAGTCTATCCTGAACTAAGTCAACATTGAATTTAACGGGTTTTTTGTTGAGCACTTTTCATACAAAGGGTTTTACACAGTAAAAACTAGATATTGGAGCATTTTGTGGCTTCTATTATCTGCTATTAATTCTTAATATATTTTTCTTTATACTTAAAATCACCACCTCTACTTTGCAAAGCTCAATTCCAAATACAGTGAAATGTTGAGTTTATGTTGATACACGACAGGGAAATAATGAAAATCTTATCATTCACCAGTTACAGAAATTTTAATCTTCTTTGACTGTTGAATGGAATATTATTAACATAAAGCCAATAAACCTGAAAAACAGAATTGTTTAATTTTGCTACACTACACTGATTTCCTGACAGAGATTTTATATTATTTTTAGGTGACCTGTTCTCATGTTAGTTGTTTTTTACAGATGAAATAATCTCCTCTCCGGTCCCACGCCAGGTGCTGTATATGGTGTTGTGGTGCGCCGTCTTCTCCACCCTCCATCCCTACATCGCCGTCACTGACTACTGGGTCCTCTGCCTCTCCGTCAGCCTCGTCTCCATCTTCCTCACTTCTACCATCATCTTCATCCTTCACCGCGACAACAAGGAGGTGAAGCAATCTACTAAACTAGCGTCAGGCCCGTGAGACGCTGAAAAAAAACACCTTTAAGTTTTCACCAGCGACAATATCTTTATCGATTCATCGACTCATCTCAGCGGTTTCCTGCATTCCTGCACAGCAGACAGTTAAAGTTGTGGATTTGTTTATTAAAACAATGAGTTTCAGTCTTTACACTGAGATTTTAAGCTTCTTCCCTCCACATGGAATAATTAGTCCTCAAATATAAAACCAAACATGATCTAAATAAAAATGTACAGTATATCTTGTTCTCATTAGCTAAACTCTACAAGCATGAAAAATCTAGTTTGCACACATTCGGTTACCTTTTTTTTTTTTAAAGGTGTTTCAATCTTGGTGTTACTCATTTTTGAGCTACTGGTGCTCTCCTCTCTCTCAAGTCCTAATTAGAGGAGCCTGCAAGGATAAAAATGTCAAATCAGTCTGAAACAAATCTACTTACGTATTAGTAGAAAACCTGAATCTGTCAACCTGTTACATTGCATGTGGCACATTTAGGTTTGGGTCTTGACATGAGTACATCCCTGATTTGATTCTAAAACTCCTTCTGTGTCAGATCAACCTGAATTTAGATGTGCGGTTAGTCCAGGTGAACGAGAGGATGGTGAAACACAAGCTTCTGGTGGGAGTCGCCGACTGGGTGCAGAACTGCACTGGAAACATGAAGGTTGGTGTCTGAAAATCTGGACAAAACTGATGTAATGCATTTTAATCTGTTGTGTTACTGCTTCGTAAAATAAAAAATAAAAATAAAATTGGGTATTTCATGTTGTTGACTGGACTTGTCATGTTCTTCACTACGGGAGGAACCAGATTACTTGGAGAAAAGCCACACACATACTCCATTATGTAGTCCCTAAAACCATGACTCTACATTTAATCTGTGTTTGTATTGTTTTGATTGTTTCTTTTTTGGTTGCATGTTTGATTTGAGACAAGTTGTAAAGAACTTTTCAACGAGAACTGAGTGGTTAATTGAGCAATACTGAGCCTGATGATGCCAAACTGTATTAGGGAGAAATTAAAGGTGACAAAATGCTGAATGTGTGTGTCACTGCAGAGAGAGAGCATTTATTATGATAGAAAATATGTTGTACAGTGCATCTTCACTGTATTGTCGATGATGTTGGAGAGATGTGATAACATCCGAGCCATTGACTCTGTTACTTTCTGTGTGTGTGTTTGTGCAGCTGTACTTTGTTTACTGGGACATGTCACAGTGTTTGAGGGCGCTGACTGACACTTTGGATGAGCAGAGCTTGACCTTGTCAGACATCCAGGTGAGAGAGTCCAGTACATCTGAGTTTCGCAATGTTTATTATTGTGCCGCATCACTGATTTTTCTCCCACTCCCGTGTCTGGTCTCAGTCATGATCAATGGCAACATAATTTGAGGCGTATTATTTATCTTTGCACAAAGAGACAAACAAAAAAGTATTTTCATAGCACAGGGTTACAGCTTGTTGCTTAAATTCTTGCAGCATGGACAAGTTTGAAATGAGTGTTTTATTACTTTCTCTAGAATAAACTAAAGAGCAGAATGTCCCACCTGGTCCTGGTGACTGAGGTCAGTGGACAGGAGGAGGGAGAGGGGGAACAGAGACCCCTGCTGAGAAACGACGACACAGGCTGCAGTACCACTTCCAGCCAGCGGGGGGACACCAGACTTGTTACCTACAGCCTCATTCCTGATATGTCGTTGCCTGCTCAGGTGAGACTCATAAACTTTATTCTTTTTTATTTAGACATTTATTTGTGTCTTCAAATTAATACAAAACATCGAGAGGCAAAAGTGTCTCTACTAAACTAGTAACAGCCTTTTAGTGAAAGTTTTAAGAAAGGAGATGAGGGGATGGAGGACTCTTGAGATGACATCTATGAAATGTACTGCATTAAATATTCCATCCATCCTCCTTCTGTGCTGCTTTCTCCAGCTCAGGGTTACAGGGGGCCAATCCCAGCGGATTATGTGTGAAGGCACAGACAGAACCTGAACAGGTCCATTAGTCTGTCACAGGTTAAACTGCTCACACTCACACCTACAGGCCACTTAGAGACGCCATTAACTTCAAACACATGTTTTGTCAGCCGCTCATCCACATCCCCTTTTTAGCATCGTGACTCATGCGCAGGATGTGATGTTGTAAGAGTTTAATCTCTTCTGGTTCTCTCAGGACTCCACGTCACACAAACAAACTCTAATATACACAACCGACCACTCAAGCAGACTCATTAACCCCTTGCTTTACTGCCCCGATCCCCCAACTTGTTTTCTGTGCTGTACCAGCCCCTCCCAGTCCCAAACCTCCTTTCGTTTGTTCTGCTGTTGTTTTTTTTTTTTTTATGCAGAATAAAATTATTATTTTGAGCAGGACTTTCTGTTGTCGTTGTGAGTAAAAGCTAAGGTTTATTTACATGACCATCAGACATTAAGTAATGTATTATTTTTAGACCATGTGAATCAGAGACAAACCTGGTTTGAGTTGATTTACACTGTAACCAAGAGTTTTAATCAGTTTATAGCTAGAAATGTGCCTTTAATTAAGAAATCATGGATGGAGCGCCTGAGTTCTCTTGACTTTCCAAATATCAACAGTGCAACAGCACCTGTCGCTCATCTCAGCTGTTGGCAAACCAGAAAATGAACACTAATTTGTTAATGTTTCTTGAACAATTTAGACACTTTTTTACATGATCCAAACCTGCCCTTGTCAAAGATGTGTTAATCTGACAAGTTAGGGAATAAGAAATGAATGAATTATTAAAGAAAAAGAAATGAAATATTCAAAATAAGAAAACTTTTGAATAAATGATACATCTACAAATACACCACATGCTGTAAAAACACTGTTTTTGAAAACAAATTTATCCATATTTTTTTTATCCATGAAAAATCAACTTGTAAACCTGCCTCTTGATATCTGGTCTTTTCAGGAGAGCGCCTACCAGCTGCTGATGACCTTCAGCGCATCGTACATAAAACTGCTGGTGTCCGAGAGGCTGAGCAGACACTCATGCCACCATCTGCCCCTCCAGGGGAACCACTGCTCCACCGCGCCACTCTGCCTCTGCCAGTACCTCAACAACAAGGTCCTCCAATAACTCCAACCATCAACCCAGGATGTGAGAGCTGGTGGGACGTTACGGCTCTCAAGCAAACTCTCTGGAATCCTCGATTTGAGGTTAAATCTCTGGACTTGCCGGTGGACTGCTGCTCTTCGAATGCACCAGCTGGATGTTTGCTCATCTGCAGGTTGCCAAACTGTCACATTGACAACACAGGTCGAGTTATTGTAGAACAATATTTATTCTCCTGTATACACAACTCCCACAATCACAGTTTCTGCTTTCTCCTGTTGAAAATGTAAATAAATGCAGATTGTTTTACTCTGTTAAGCTGTATATTCCACATCGACGCACTTGGTTTGAGCTACTTGTTGTTTGAGTGTCGCCATCGCAACATTTATCCTGCGGTTTGTGAATATTTTCAACCAGTTCAGCAGGCATGAGCACAGTGAAACAGAAAAAAATAAAACAAAAACTGAAAAAAAACCAGCTTTTTTTTTTTTTTTGTAATCAAGAGACAGTTGGCAAAATTCAAGTGATCCAGAAAATAATCGTGTTTTACCTCTCACGTGTCTTCTAAGAGGGTTAAGATTTATTGACAGATTTTCTGTACAAAAAGAAAGAAAGTGATTTATCAGTGATAAACTAATCTGTGCCTCCAGTTTCCTGGTACAGGTTCCCAAGTGTTTTCCTGGCAGCATCCTGAATCATTACCAGCCCTCACACATCAGTCCTGAAGTCACAGCAGCAGTGACAGGCCAGCATCAGAGCAGCGGGACGACACAAACACACACAGCGAGGCAGGCGGCATGGCCGGCCCGGCGGGGATCTGGGCCTGTGTGATGGAGGAGGTCGGCGTGCAGCGTGAGGCCAAGTTAAATGATCTCTGAGACGCTGGGTCTCTTCAGGAGGCTAAATGACCATCTGTGATCTGTACACACAGGCTGGCTGCGCTCCGCTCCCACCTTTCCCCTGCAGCCTCCTCCCGGCTCATGTTTTATTGAATTAGCTGTTAATAAGCACGTTATTGAATGCAATGTGTCGGAAACAATATGAGAGAGGCTACGATCAGTTTCCTCTGCTTCAAATCGACTTTTATCACTTTTTTTTGTTGCTTTTTTGTCAGTCATCACATCAGATGCACAGATTCAATTAGCCTCAAGTGGAAAACACATTTTCCACGAACATTTACCAAATGAAAAGCCTCCTTATTTGTTTTTGGAGGTAATAAAGACCAAAATGGACCAAAAATAGTATTCATGTGAAAGTTAAACAAAGGTCAACAAAAGTCAAAATCCAGCCAGGTTATTTCCTGCTTCTTGAATTACAAAATAATTTGGTTTCTGGCTTAAAACTATAATACAGGTTGACTCGTGATCCATGTCGTTACATACAGACACTGACAAACATGTAACAATAACAATTATTATGTTTAAACTGGTGGCTTGAGATGATTTAGATTTTTATGATTTATTGATATATATATATCTATATATATAGAGAGAGATATATAGATATATAGATATCATGTATTAAAAAGGTTGAAAAGTTGTTGCTGCTTTGTACTTAAGTGTACTTCAAAGTTTCTCGTTTTTGTGTTGATTTTATATAATTTACCCTTTTTTTTTTCTTTTTTTTTTCTCCAGTATCTGAGCTTCTATTGAATAAAATAATGTGAGTATGTTCGATAGCCTGGCCAGATCGTCACATCACACATTTGAATATGATGCTTTAAATAAGTGAATTTTAATTGACAAAATTATTAATTTAACATAACTGAGCAGTTTTGGCACCATGTGTCTGAAGGGTTGGATTTTTTCTGTTCCATATGATATAAAAAGGGAATAAGAAATGATTTGTTTACCACGAATGTGGCTAAAGTCTGACTGTAACCAAAGTTTGGTCGAGAGAAAACCTTGTCCTTGATACTGTTGATAAGAACCTAATGAAGTGGTTGCATTTCCTGAAACGCCAATTTCATCCAGCTTATAGAAATGAACAACGGTCATTCAATTGTGCTTCACCTATTATAAACTGGTTTATATAAATGTGGAAATCCATTGTTACCATGACGATGCACTAGCGGGAAATAAATCAATGGATTACTGAGGTTATCAGGATGCATCGTCTTCGTTAAGACACAAAAATAGTCCCCTCCTGTCAAAATATGTGAAAGAGGTCATAAACTGGACGTGTTGAGAGTATGATGTTGAATGACCAGACAAATCTGCAGCAGTGAAACAAACAATCTGAGAATTCTCCTCTGATCGAACACAAGATAGCGAATGATACTGGAGCTCGTGTTCTGATGGGGAGAAGAAAAAGAGACGGAGAGGGAGAAATCCAGGGCAACTATAAATAGCCTCTCAGTGATGAGGGAGCGAGGAGAAGCCACAGAGACTGGGAGGATGGAGAGGTGAAAAAAAAAATTAAACAGACTCAAAAAAGGAGACACCCCCTTCACCGGCATTGCTGTTCACATCCCAAACAGGATTCTTTTATTCATTACTCAAACAACTGAAGTCAAAAACAACCAATGTATGTGCAACATGGCCATGAATATAATTAGCATAATAAACCCCAAGGAGAACCACGTGTACACAGGAAAATCGCTCGACTCTTTGAAGAAGCAACCCATCGCATTTACAAGCTGAGAAACACAGGGAAGAAAAGAAAGAGTGGAAAGAAAACGAAGAGCAGGTTTTCCCAGCTGTAATCGGCTGTGGCCCAGTCAGAAAGCACACAGGGAGACGCAGCCTAGATAAACTAGATATGCTGGGAGTCACTCTATGCAGCAGACACACAGCCACTGCTGGAGCCTTCTGGACATCAATAATAATACTGAACTGCACTGTGCTTCATTTACACTTCAACACTGAGTTTCACTGTGTCCAGAACACATCTGGGCCCTTCATTTATCACACAGGGGAAGTTAACCGACTGAGCTGAGGAGTTTGAAGGTGTATAGGGGATTGAACTATTCGTCTAACTTTCGTGCAAAGAGGTAGATAAAAAAGATATTTGTTCTATAAATAGAAAACTAATATCGGTGACTAAACTACACTAAAAGTAAGGAAATGTGGGACATTTGGTGGATAACTTTCATGTTTTTTGGCATTAGCAGAGAATATTTGGCAATTTCTTTCATGTGGCACCATTTTAAAAGGAAAATAAACAGATTTTCTATTAATAGGATGAACTGTATTGCCAAGAAACACTTTTAGAACAAAGAAATAACCCACCAAACAAATTTCCCTACTTTTTGTGTGTGCATTGTTGATTCAGCTGCGCAGGGGGAAATGCTAAAATGACTGCAACTTGTGAAAGAGGAAAAAGTACTTTAAAAAAAATAAATAAATGAAATAAAATATATATGTGTGTGTGTTCATGTGTGTCTGTGTGTGTGTGTGTGTATATACACACACACATATATATATATATATATATATATATATATATATATATATATATATATATATATATAT
>OMNM01048404.1:0-13588 GCA_900302745.1 Parablennius parvicornis
ATTTAGGACTGAGTGGATTTCCAGGAGAGATAGAGCAATATATCAAGAAACTGTGGTAAGCACACACACCGCACATCCACACACACACACACACACACACACACACACACACACACACACACACACACACACACACACACACACACACACACACACACACACACACACACACACACAATCTGCTTGACTCACACCACTTCCGCTCGACTGCGCCTGGTTTTTAAAATAGAAATCTTTGTTGGACACACAGATTTGCTCGGGGGAGAAGGTTTGCTAACCACCGTGGCGTGATGCCTTCTTGCCCCAGTGCCATTTGCAATCTGCGTGGATGGAAGAAAAAAAAAAAAATTCAAGTGGGTCAGTCTGTCAGCTTGCTGCATGCAGCATTATCGGTGGCTGAAGCAGATCTGACTGCTGACGACGATGCCTGTTTCTTACATGCTCTTGACTGCAGTTAATCTCAGATTACTTTATTTCTTCCCGCAGGCAGTTTATATAATCACGATTGCTTTGAAATACTTTGACAATATGCTGCAGTTTTTCTTCATCTTATTTTGTTAAATCCTCAGATTGATTATTAATTCTTGCCACGTCGCATTGATTTTGCTGCTCTGACTACCTGCTTATTAAAGAAACTATGGATCTAAAGATGGTTATCTAAGGAATAACTCAGAATTCACTACACTGTCGTCTTTAAATACTAAAATTCTGAATTCACTGGGTGTCTGTTGGTTTAAATTAATTTAAATTCAGTCTGAAAATGTCAGCGGACTTTAAAAATAGACTCGTTCCAAAGTGGAGCACATTCACAGTGTTATGTTAATATATTTTTGATTTATGATTTGACTACTGAGTCAGCGTAACTTGCTCTCTCTTCTGTTTATCTACAGCTTGGGGTCCCCCTGTATTGGGTTTGCATGTTATTCAAATGCCATTGTTGGTTTTTATCAGGGTATGTTGCCCTCCTTCCACAATCCAAAGATGTGTTTGTTTCGCTGGTGGGTCTAAAACACCCAATCTGTGCATTTGCAATAAAGGCGTCTGTATCATTAAATCTCAAAAATAACCAATTTGTATATCATCACTCACTTTGGGTGGAGCGTCTGAGCCGGGGTATTCCCTCTGATCAAGCTTATTCCAGCGTTGCATCAGCTTGATGACCATGGGATTGCTGAAGTCGACCAGCTGGAAGCCCGTCACATTGGCTCCGCCATGCATGAAGCGCTCCAGGTTGATGTCCTTGAATCCCTTAAGCAGCAACACAGGAAAGAGTGGTCACATACGCTCACAGATCTCTCCGTGACAGAAACAAGGAAGTGACAGGAATGGCCATGACAGTAGTGAAAGACTTTAACAATAAAGGTTTGGTTTGAATACAGAACTTGGCAATGCTTACCAAGTAATTATTGCTAATAGTTTTCTGTGAAGGTTGATGCAGTTTATACCTAATCTGGTCATACTATTTTATTTAATTTATTTTATTACTATAAGCCTACTGCCACATTTGAGTTGAAAAACTATAGTGAATCATACAAGACATCCAAAAAAGGAACGCTGAATTCCAAGGATCTATATCTTTTCATTCGTTTGGGTTGTAAGGGTGGACTTTAGATTTGTCTTTGCTTCTATTTATTGACGCCAACATTCAGTCAGCATCATAGCATTATCAGGTTCGGCTTCTAATTCTTTTCAGCACGAAAAGATTTATTGGAACACAGTCTTTAGATCAATACTATTCGGTTTTTCAAAATAAAGAATGGAAATTACAGGGTGGAGATGCTAGGCAGTGCTTGAAACGGAGAGACACAAATGGGGGGAAATAGATGTGATGGGAAGAAAGCCAGAGACAAACAATGATATAAAAGAAATGAGACAAAGTGTCCCTTGCTCTCACCAGATTGGCCATGATATAATGGTAGCCTTTGACATGCTTCCCAACGCTGACAATCTGTGGGAAGGCAGAGCAGAGCTCAGCGTTAAGCCAACTGGATTACAGCATAGCAAACCTTAATTACATTAAATGATGCATATGACAAGCCAGTGCATGTGTGTTGACACAGCGGGTCCATCGGGTCTCAGGCGTGAGAGATCGAACGTCTAAACAAATGAACGGGCCGTCATGTCGGCATCTTGCCGAGGAAGTAAACACTTCACGCTTTCGGAGACATGACAGTCCTCACTGCTGCACAACACATGCAACCACGGGGCTGCGTCCCGGTGATAGAAACTCATTTTGAAAGCTGACATCTGCTGGGAAATCCCACCGGACATCCAGGTAATAAGGGCGTGAATTAAGCTGAAAATAAAATATGCTTTGGATCTTTGAGGAATCCAATGCATTAGTATCAGTTCTCTGCTATCAAGACCTATGCATCACGTAAAACTCTGTTAGTGAGGAATCACAACTGCAAAATCCAGGATTAAACACAAAGAATATCTTTACTATGTCAATCTGAATCACAACAATTCAAAGAAATGATTAGGATCTAATGCACACTGAGCAATCGCACATGAGCCGCTTTGTCCAAATCACCACGCAGTTTTCAATGAAATTATCTGGTCATGTAACAACAACTACAATATATTTTATATTGATTAAGATCAAAAACTCTTATGGACACCAAAGACTTGGTGAGGGATACTTCTGTTTCTACTCTTCTGAAGAAGATTAGCTTCACATGTTAAAATACAAAGGTAAATAATCTACCTGTTCAGCCTGGTTTTTATTTGAAATAATGTACATGCCTTAGTACAGTTTATGGTTTTTCTCAATTTTAACAATTTTTTTTAACAGAATTCATTCATTCATTCATTAGAAGATGTAATGAATCATGTATTCTTTTAAATTCGATCTGCTATTCTACTGTAATACTTAATACTTACTTAATTAGTATAAATTTGTTTTCCAAATATTTTCAAGTTTTTTTTTTCTTTGCCTACTTCTTATCATTACATTATTTGGGTTTGTTTCATTTTATTTTCAAAATAAGGCAAAAAAAAAAATCTAAAATAATGAGAACAATGAAAACAAAAACTTAACTTGAAGTTACTATTTCATTGAATTTGGTCATTTATTTTCTAGTTGTGTTTGAACTTGTGTTTTTAAAATCAGTCATTGCTCTTTAATCATTCCATTTTTTCCTTATTCGTGTTTTTCTCTATTCACTTTCATGTTGTTAAGTTTGTACAAATCAGTGTTTAAATGTTTTCCTCATTCTACGCTTGTTTCTTGCCCTTACTGGTTTTGTCCTTTTATCACCTCTTAATCATCTGTAAACCACCTTGAAATGTACTGACTTGAGTTAAGTTTGATTGATTAATTTATTTTCCTGTTCTCTAACAGGTAATGTATAATTCCATTTTTACCAGCACAAAGTGAACACAGCCTGGGTTGATGGATAAACACCAGCATCAACTGAACAGTTTATTGACGCAAAATTACCACTTTTATGGCATCAAAACGGTCGACTGCCAACAGTAAATGTTTATTAAGACATACAGGAAAAGCAACGTTTAGCAGCTGTTTGTCTTTTCTTCTGAGGGAGCGGCGTCGCTGCTGGAAATGAGTGCCGAGGTAGAAAAATAACAATGGAAGACGAGTGCGTTTTGTTCTCTAACAGGCCGCATTATTGATGGCTTTTAAAACCTCTTCTGCCACCGAAGCCGTCATTAAACACTGTCGTGATCACCGGGGATGCTATTCTCACTTCATCACTTGCCGTGTGAAAAACAGCCTTCTTGCAGCACAATAAGCAAACGTCAAACGATTAAGTTAAAGCTCTTGTTTAATTCCTCGTTGCTCGCGTGGTGCTTGCTCAGTGTTTTGCTGGGGATTTATAACTTTGGCCAAGCAGGTGGCATGAATGAAAATTAAAAATTCAGCGCGAATGCTGGGCTGATTATTACTCTGCCAATATCATTATTACTTTTTTTTCAATTTAATCTTATTTATGTATCTGCTGTACTTCAAACTGTGAGGGGAAATCCCTTTAATATACTGACATGAATTTTACTTTTTTTGCACCATTTCACAGCTTATTAAACCCAGTTTAGGGACTTAATGAGAAGTAGGAATTTTTAGGGCACACCTTGTGTGGCTGAAGTTCTAACTGGAATAAGGAAACATTTTATTCAGATTTGTATCGTGTCGATTATTACTGAAGGGCAAGTTTAATCATAGTGAGCGCTGCACAATTTTTTTCCTCCACTCTACCGGAGGGCCAGTCGTGACTAAATACTTGTACCATAAGGATTTATGAGAATCATTGAAAGTAATATAACAAAAAAAATAATTGAAACTACCTTACATAAATTTGACATTTCTGACTTGATAAACTCAATGATTCTGTATTTCCGTGTAGTTTCAACGGACTTCTGGTTTGATTGTGGTTAAACTGACTATTATACTGCCATTACCAGAGAAACCATTTTTAATTTTTTTATATTTAGAAATTGTTTAGTAGGTTTCCAGGTTTGGGATTTACCACTATAAATACTACAAATCATTCATTCATTCAAGCTGTGAAGAACCAGAGGAAAGGGATTTTTCTGACAAGCAATGTTTATATTAGTAATAATTGAAAAAAAATACTAAATAACTTTGTAAGTTTAAAATTAATGTTTCAGTAAAATACAGGTTTTTAGGAGTGAATGTGATGTTAAAGTGTTGAGGACAAATTAGATGTCTGTTAGAAAGTCTGACATCGGCCAAAACGAGCAACTTTAGGACTGATTTACTAAGATAAATAGATCATTAGATCATTAATAGATTACAAACAGATTGCACTTTGACTTTGCATTAATTTCATGGCTGATTTGCTAAAAACAACACTCGAGGGACGTCAAGAGCAAACAGGAGTATTTAAATGAGGGCTTTATGTGCATTAGACAGTGTTATCGCTCCTGTGTTCATTTGTTTGCAGTCACTGTGGATTAAATAGAGAGCTGAGGCTCTACAGGCACAGGAATATGGAGTAAGATGTGCTGTTGAGGGAAGTCTGGAAAATGCATGTGTATAAGACAAATCAAATGTGAGCTCAGTAATAATTTCATGAACAACATAACAACTAAAAATCAAACATACATCAACATAAAAACTAAAATCATGGCGAGCCAGCTTAGGAAATGCCTCTCGTCTAAACAATAGCCTCTTTGTTACATGCTGTGTTGGTCTGTAATCACACACAGTGTGAGTGTTTTCAAGGTAAGTGTCTTCCTGCATTTACACCTGTCAGGCTTACACCTGTTTTACTGCAGGTTTAAGTAGATCAGGTCCTTAGTGTGAGATGGTATGTGATCTTGGAGAAAATACTGTGAGTTTCACTCTCAATGTGAGAGCTCGGCAGTGCGGCAGAGATCAAATCAAGAGATGACATGTTCACAAAATAAGCATAGTTTGTTATTACTTTCATACAGGAGATTAAAACATGGTAGCATGTTGGCAGTGTCAGGATAAAAAGGCTGGACCGAAGCAGAACGACATTCGATTCGTGCATGGAATGAGACCGATGTTAGCAGTGATAGCCACAATCTGGCCAAATTGATATCATTCACCCTCAGACACTGTGATCCAACCCATTCTGAGAAGATAACTGTTTTCATTTAACTTTGTCGGAGGTAATGTATTCAGGAAGTCAGAGCAATATGTTAAATCCTGAACATAGCCGTTTCTGAGTGTTTTTCCTACTCAGACTAATCAACGAGTCTTAAATCGAACTTTCTCTCAGTCCAGAGGCGAATTGGTCACTGCAAGCTGCTAACATTGTCTCAATGACCACAATTACTTTCTCTTTTCAAATCTCTCAATGCAGTGAAGCAGAGGCAGGAAATAATAACACTCCTGATCTCAGGACAGAGGGCTTGTAATAACGCTGAATGAGTTATTCTCAGCCTGTACGGAGCGACTGAAAGAGCACAAACTATTAGAGAAGCGGAGTTGTGCTGACTCGGCAGCTCTCTAGTAACATTGGTTTTGGCATGTAATTAAGCACTTAATAAGAAACTAGGGAGTCCAATTATGCAATAAAATCATCACCCTGGACCAAGATGATTTGGCACGTAAATATAAGAACAATATTCTTTGTGGAACTAATATAGCCTATAACAGATACTTATGTATTTGCCAGTAACTTAGACCACTGCTATGGAGAAAAAAAAAAAAAAAGCTCTAAATATGACAGAATCCATCACGTCTGTTTGGGGCCGATCGAGCACACTGATATCGAGCACAGGTGGATCGAGACGTTTGCTGCTCTGTGGGATAAAGACACACCCACACACACACACACGCAGACACACACACACACACACACACACACAGATCTGCAAAGTAAATTGTTAGAAGTATGACAGATGTCAGAGTGGAGATTTCTTGAATAATTGAACAATCATAGAGACACCAGTTGCCCCAGGGAAAGATGGAGGAGATGAAGGGATGAAGACAAGCGGGAGGAAGAAGAGGAAGGCGCACATCGTATTCTGAGTGTGCTCGTGCCAGCTGACGCCACCAGAGATCAGAACAGACTGTTTCCAGGTTCAAACCTTTAATTAGCACTTCCACATAGAAAAAAAGGTAACACTAGCTGTAAGAAATTTAATTTGTTCTTATGTCATGTTATTACAATACAGAGCACTGGAAAACATCTCAATAATGTAGGTGATTCTTGGGATTATGTGGCCGTAACATAAAAAGGATTCTAGTCAGCTCATTATACTCCTCTTTCGTATATATATCCTCCAGCGTTATAAGTCAAACAGTTGCTCCTGCCTCGTGTAGCACACCGAAGTCGAGTCTCCTGGGTTTGTTTTGCTGAATTAATTTGCAGAGATGAAAAGATATTTCCATTCTTAACCTGACTGGGGAAAGGCAGTAATATGACCAGACAAGAAAGGCAAAAGTACAGCAGAAGTATGTCAAACATTGCATGTTAAGGCAAAGGTCAGTGTCAGAGATCTTTTCTAGTTCACATCTAAAGTATTCAGATATAGTTGCTCAAAGCTGAGCCAAAAAGTGTATTTCAAAAGCTGATTTATTGTTTTGAAAAGACAAATTATTTGAACGATACAGTGTTAAATGCCTTTTTTGTACCAGTGGGGGAATAAAAGAGAAACTTCCACAAAGCCACAGGTGGCATAGTGAGAAAGTTTGTCACCTCATAACTAAAAGAACAGGGTTTGGCTGCAGTTTGGAAACCTTGTTTGTGGAGTTTGCATGTTCCTCTTGAGCCAAATAAGAGCTTGTTAGCCTAATTGATTTGTTTAAGAATTTGGTGTGTGTGTGTGTGTGTGTGTGTGTCTAAAAAAATTCTGTGGCAAAATGGTCACCATTCCAAGGCATATACACTGTTTTTTCCCTATTGTTCGAATGGAGAGGGCTCCGCCCCTGTGACGTTGATATAAAGTCTGACGGATAAATGACAAAATCAATCTTTTTAAAATCATGAAAATGTATGAGATCTACAAAACCTTTAGTCTCAGGGAAGATCTGTAGGTTGCTGCCAACAGCATGAGCAAACCAGAAAGTAGTGATAGGATAAACTCTATAGTATTTGTAACACTTCTCTGGAAACTGTAGCTGAAGTTTATAATAGACGGTTTGGCAAATAATGGCTTTATAATTTTTTAAGTGATTTCTCTGATTTGCAGCCTCTTTGGTTTTGACATCAGCTATTAGGGCTTAGCTGATGTTACTGCACGTCAGAATCTCAGCTATGAGCCTGCTAATGATAACTCATCCAGTCAATCCATCCATCTTCTATCTTTATCCAGTGTAGGATCGCAGGATGCTGGTGCCAATCCCTGCCAACTATAGACAAGGGCAGAATACAGAACTCAATCTGAAAGGAACAAACCCTAGATCCAGGTATTATAATTAGAAATACATAATAAGTCTGATCTTACAACTTCTCAAGAGAGCTTGGCATTATATATGATTAAACAAATTAATCGCACAAATATGTACTAACAATCTGTAGTATTTACTGGATTTCTTAATAAATGCGAATCTGTCTATCCTTGCAAGACACTTATGATTTACCCTTGATTATTGCTAAGCTGTCTCAACCAAACTGTGCTATTTACCTCTAATAACATGCTAGATACTCTGCATGCTTGCTGGCTGACACATTGATAACAATGTTTACAAAGATCAGATCCTCCAAAAACGGGTAGTAACATATCTTGATTTCATCAATGAATGGGTCTGACAGTGTGAAAATAACACTTAAGTCAGAAAAAACAAGTTGGACAGTCAAGAAAATTGTCCTTTTTGAGGATGCTCATGCTAACAATACACTCTTCAAATCTAATTTTACTCTGAAATGGGAATCTAATTCAGTCTTATTAGAAAAACTGATGCCGACTGATTTGTTCAGGAGTTTATACTGTGGTTAAAGTGGTTGCATCTCACTTAAAAGCTGAGTGACTCAGGCATCACACAGCATAGATTCATTGACATTCAACAACAATGCAAAAAAGAGAACTTCGGTTAAAGAGGCAGTCATTCGGTTACTGTTTGATATTTGAACATTTGCATGGTTTCCCAGCATAAACATCAGGCTCAGTGAAGAGCATCTCAAAGCCTTTGTTCGTGGTTTCATCACCTGTTCCAGCATGTTTTGCAGCCTCTCTGCCTCGAGGTCGATGACAAACTTCTTCTCCTGTCTCCGGTCCAGATCCTCCAGCAGTCGCCGGTAGCTGGCGTCGTTGAAGTTCTCCACGCAGATGGCACTGACCTGCCAGTTGTTTTGTCCGGCCTTCTCCATAATGGCCTGCAGGATGGCGTAACCTGATATAACACACAATGGAGGAAAAACTCAAAGCTCTGGCTTTAGATTTATTGTGATTTCATGAATCAGAAAGCATTGTGATACTACTCTCAGGGTGGAGAAAGGAGGGATGAGGCTGGGGTCAAATAACAGCCATTTCTCTTGAATGGAAGGTGTGTTTAGCAGGGGTGGTACACTGACCTCTGACCATTTCTCACCTTCTGATTTGTTTTTAAACACTACAATGGTAAAACAGATCCCACACATATAGTGATAGTAGCTATTTCACCAAGAAACATGTGTAATATGTACATGATATCTTTATGAATTTAACAAGTGCATCAGGACGGCTAACTCTCACATGTGGCTACTTCAACTCATGTTTACACTCACTGTTCTCACACTTCATTTTGAGTGAATGCCTGGCAATTTTAGAAAATACATTCATATTAAGTTTATCTCTGTATATTGCTAGCAATAGTCACACCTCGTATACATAAGATATTGCACTAAAACTGATTAATAATTTTCATTACAGTCAGTATGATGAATATTACTACTGTTTCTACTTCTTTCTTTCTTTTTTGAATATTTCCTTCTTATACTGTGGTTACATTAAATGCTATTCATCCTATAATAAGCTCAGTTCACTCATGAACTTCCTGTTTTCTCACTGACTTCCAGCTTCATCTCAAACACCCATCCCTTTGTGTCTGTCCGTGTAACAGAAAGCACAATTTTAAGTAACATTCCTATAGCAGAACAAAGTTCAGTCAGGTATGTATTAAAAAAAAAAAAAAAACGTTATCTCGAGGTTTCAGTTACACCTCACAGTTATCAACAAGTTTTTGGCTGGGATCTCTCTCCAGTTGCAGAAATGTTCGTACAAGTTTTCTTCAAGGTGCCCTGAACTTTCCTTGGAAACATACAGAGAATGCTTTCATTCAGTATTTATCTTTCAAACACATCGAGAATTTTGTCTCCTCGAGGTCTGAAAATGTGTTAGATGTAGTTTCTACCTCCCTCAATAATATGTGAAGCTGAGTGGAGCGATCTCTTTTATTTGTAGAAAAAAAAATTTTCTTCACGTAAATGTCTAATGGAGTTGCACAAGGAGAATGGCGAAGCCGACATTTTTTTTTCCTCCCACAATTTCACATTGTTAGCATTTTCTTTAGAGCTGAATCAGAAAGAAGTCATGGTTTCCCATTACTGTTTGATCTGTAATAAAACATATTGCTCATAACTGCAAGTGTTTGACTTGCACACTTGCTTTTGTTGACCCCGAATCCCTGGTGAGATTGACAGGTTCTGATCTAACTCTTGGTACAGTTTCCAGGTACAGCTTGCAGTTCCATTGCTTTAAATTGCTTAAATTGCATGCAGTACTTTACTTCACTTACAAAGTAATTTCAATATATTCTTAAGATAAAAAATGTGTTGAATCAGAAAGCGAGTATTGGATGTAACACATGGTTCTCTGTGACTGTGGAGATCTACCTGGTATTCAGTTCTTAAACATGTGAAAAGACAAACTGAGCAGGCTGAACTATGGCACATCGGGCTCTGAGATGTGATAAAACATATTGTTGGTTTAACTAGTAAACCGGTTTTTGTTGGCCGCGAATCTCTGGGAGGACGACTCCTTCCTGTTCTTAAAGAAACTGAGCTGAAGGAGCTTTTTCAAAAGCTTTTATCCTTCTCCAACCTGATGCTGGTCTCGTGGTCCGGTCAGGGCAGTTAGGTGAAATAGATTCTATGAGTTGTATGTAACACGAGAGTCTCTGGGGGAGGGGGTTAGAGGGGTGAAGAGAGAAGCGTGGGGAGTCTACATCGTCACTGTCAGGTTTGTGTATAAAGAAGATAAGTGTCAGAGAGGAAACTGGGGAGCTGTGAGGGCGGCTGTTCTCCAGCAGGAACAGATGTCCCCCTTAAACGGCCCCTCCTGGTGGCCATCACAATCTGGCAACCCGTCTCCCTTTGCTCCCAATTAGTGGATTAACCTGTGCTCTGGCAACCCGGCTCCCCCTCCACCTCCTCCATCCCCTCCGCAGCCCCTTGCTCCCCATTAGAGGGATGTCGGTGCCAAGAGGGACTGCTGGTTGAGGCAACACACATGGAAGACACACACACACACACACACACACACACACACACACACACACACACACACACACACACACACACACAGACACACTCTGATGATGCTGTGAGATGAAGATGAATGATTGGATGAAGCTCCAGGCGTCAGCCCTCAGGGTGCTGATGAGACCACGTTGATGTTCAACTCAAACGGCTCCAATTGCTCATGTGATCCTCCAATGTATTCCTTTCTGAGCAGCACTGTGAAACCAGTGGGTGTTTAATTCCAACTTAGAACTTGAGACTACTGAACTGCGGCTGTAAAATAATGGATAACGCTGCAGGCTGCCATGCAGAACAAGAGTTCAGTGTTTTGTTTCACGTCCTGATCACCAATAACCAACAGAGACACTAGTCTTGTCGAGTTAATGAAGAGTCACAGAACGAAAACCTTCCGTCAGGGCTGTGTGTTTTGCAGAGGCTGAGGAAAATGTGCTGATCAAGGCCAGACCTTTGTAAAACTCAAATATGTGCAAATTCAAAGAGACAGAAAAAGACGGAGGCAATGATCTCCATTATACAGTGGTTCTTAGCAATGTTATTTATTTATTTATTTTCCTAATACTTAACAAGTGGAAGCAACCTGAAGTTCCTTCCATCTGTCGTTCACTAAATCAGAAAGAACAAACACCAAAAAAAAAAGTCGTCTTTGTACATAAAAGCATTGATATCTGAAAAAAGAAAAGTTCTTGTTTTGCCTCGACTGTTTGAGTTTCTGCAGAGCTCAAGTGAATTAAATTGGCGGCTCATTGGGAAATTTATTCATTTCTGAGGATTTGTGAAAAACAAATGAATGCAAATAATGAATTTTTAATCCCTCAAGTTCCCTGGGTGAAGTGAGGACTCTGCAACTCTGCACATGACTTCTCTGGTTACTCGCTGGAAGATCTCGCTTCATATTTAGTAATCAAGTTACATAACCTGACTTCTATTGTGGCAGATGTAAACTATGAGTAAAGACATTTGATCCTCAGCAAAACAACAGACAGGATCACACATTATTATTTTCAGTTTACAGAGATGAAAGGTGATTTCATTTGTACAGAGAAGAGCAGTGATGACACATTCTCGTTTGGGTTGTATGAGTTTACTTGTATGGTAAAACTGACCAAACCGTTCATAATTCATTTAATTGTGTTTTGAAGAAAAACAATCTAACCTGACCTTAGTCAAGATAATGTCTTTTTAAACAAGCAATATCCTAAAATGTTTTAATATATTGATGTAATATGTGTTTTTTTCTTTATTTCAAACATAAATCCATTAACAATGAGACTTTTTTCCCTAATATAAATGAATATATGAGACCATATACAAGTAATTATCAAATAAAAAAATAGTCAAAATATTCACTTCAACAGCAACTCATCTTTAAAATAAGAAAGTCAAGTCGAATTTTGAATAATTAAAAAAAAAAAAATCTCAACTTTTTTTCCCCTTGAACTTTTATATTTTGTTCCGATACCTTTGATTTCACTTCATATTTAGGCCTAATTTGGTTATATACATTTGTTTTGTCAGCGTCCCGTCTGATCACAGATTTCACTCTGCCCATGTAGTAAAGTGAGCAAGACTAATGAAACTAATCATGTTATTAATCCTCTTGTGGAAAATCAGTCATCAATAGATCTGGCTGCCACGCAATGGGCGCAGTTGGTTTTAAGTACCTTGCTCGAGGACACCTCATCATGTGGACATTAGGAGTTAGGGAATTGAACCTGCAGCATTTTGATGGAGAAACTAATCCAGGGGCCACATATGAATGAGCCGCAGAGGCGTCGCAACGGTTTGTTCCTTCCACCACTCTCTCCACCATGGGGACCCATATGCTGGTACTAGCTCAGACATTGAATATCTGACCACTAGTGTCAATCGACATAAACAGATACAGCTTATATAGCGTGGAAGAATGGTTTCAAAACATACAAGAAAGCTCTCTGTAGAAGCAGAACCAGTTACTACTCAGCGTTAATAGAGGAAAATAAAAACAACCCTCGGTTCCTTTTCAGCACTGTAGCCAAGCTGACCCAGAACCATAATAGTGTTGAGCCCACCATTCCTATCAATATGTGCAGTGGTGATTTTATGAAGTTCTTTCAAAATAAAATAAAAGCGCTTAGTGATTAGATCCATCAAACCTTACCATCCTTTAGCCCCATATTAGTAGAATCAGTTAAAGCTAACAGCTATTTGAAGTGCTTTCAGCAAATGGAACTCCCTGAACTAAACTCTCTATTTTCCTCTGCTAAACCAACTACCAGCCTGCTGGACCCAATTCCTACTAAACCTCTGAAAGAGGCACTAACATTAATGAATAATTCCATACCCTTAATCATCAATCAGTCTCTAACAACAGGTTATGTACCACAATCCTTTAAAATAGCAGTGATTAAACCACTCATTAAGAAACCAAACCTAGATACGAGCCTTCTCTCAAACTACAGGCCAATCTCCAACCTTCCCTTCCTATCAAAGCTTCTGGAGAGAGTCATTGCTAAACAGCTTAATGACTCTCTACTAGAGAGTACGCTGTTAGAAGACTTTCAGTCAGGCTTTAGAACCAATCACAGTACGGAGACTGCACTGCTAAAAGTTCCTACTGACCTTCTAATGGCCTCAGATGGAGGTCTTCTATCTGTCCTAGTTCTACTGGACCTCAGTGCTGCTTTTGATACCGTCCA
>OMNM01048406.1:5000-13168 GCA_900302745.1 Parablennius parvicornis
CACTGAAAACACTTTCTTGGATACCACAATGTCACATTCCATAAAAACATTTTTATTTTTGGCAAAATAAGATGCAGTGACGTTTGTGCTCGAAAAACTAATGAGAGTAATTTATCTCAGCAGTACTTGACCATCAAAATCAGAATTGGGTCCAAGATGAGTGGACTTCATAGTGAAAGTCAGGTTCCCTTCTGGGAAACTCCCACTTCACGCTTCACTGTGCATATAAAAGAGAACTGTGATAAACTGTGAAAGTCAAGCACACTTTATTCTCACACTATATTTGTTTCTTTGTTTTCTTCTCTTAGCATGTTTAACAATTGTTGCTATAAAGCTGCTAAACGGTAAGTCTGTTTCACTGAGAGGGATTTTCTGCCTCTGAGGACTTTTCCATGATGGGCGAGGTCACAACGCTCCACACAACACTCTGACACGTCCCACTTTCCCGGTGAAAACTCTCATTTTCACTGTGTTCAAATGGGATTTTCCCATTTCCCAGTTGGAAATATATACAGAGCAGACACCAACTGCACAGTTTGTAAAAAGAGTTAATGGAGGTAAAGAGCATTCAACAAAAAGGAATCCAATGAAGGAGAGTAAATCCTCTCATTGGTTACACACGATCAGTATGAATGTGATTTATTTATATTGTGAACTTTGTTTTGTTTTCTTGAGTGCATTCTTTTATACTTTATCCTTGAGTGTTAACGGCATTTAAGGCGGACTGCACCTTACAATTCCGTTGTACCTGTGACAATGACAATAAAGACATTCTATTCTATTCTATTCTATTCTATTCTATTCTATTCTATTCTATTCTATTCTATTCTATTCTATTCTAACACAGGCTTTTCCTTCTGGAGTTTGCATGTTCTCCCCATGCATGTGTGGGTTTCTACAGGAGTACTGAGGGTAATCGGTGAGTGTCTCTCTGCCTGGATATTGTTGCTGATTTTGGAGGTTTTAACCTTCTTTTTCAGTACTTGTAGACAATTTTCACATTTTAGTTGTTTTAATGATTTTTGAAGCAGTTTTGTGAGTTTATCCCAATTTTTAATATTTTTGTTTCTTACAAGGATTGTAATAAAACATTTTTTAAAGCTGTTTTAGCAGTTTTCTTTTTCCCATTTTTGGTGATTTTAACTATTATCCCCCATTTTAGTTTGTTTTTTTTTCCTTTTGAAAATGACTTTGTGTCTCTAAATGTTTATTTAGGTATAACTTAGGAAAGGTTGAAGGAGCCTCTACAGAAGGCCAAAGAGTTGTAGACCTCTGGTGAAGATGGATGAATATAATTCCTGCATGAAATGTATTTCACTATGTCAATAATGATCAGCTTCCAAATTCCAGCTTTAGGTGGAATTGCTTTGTGAACACATGCAGAAACATGATGTCACATGCCTGGACAAAATATGTTTGTAGGAATGCATCGACAAAGCAAAGCCACGAGGACATCTGATCCTCTTTATTGATCTCTAAAGTCTGATGTTGTTTTGGTCGAATGCTTCATCTTCCTGGCGGAGCCATTGGCCACATGACGTATGTGCATCCAAAATGTTTGCTAGTATGATGCCGTGGTGATACGGCTAGGAGCAAAGATCAATCAGAGGAACACATGTATTGATCAGACATCTAAGTGAAAACAGGCTCAGACAGAAATAGCAGGGTTTACCACCATGTGTGTTTCAGCTGCATTGGACGGCAGGAGTGAAAGGAAATGTCATATTGATTTACTCTTTCAAAACAGTGCAGTCTAACGGCCTTGGTGTTTTCTTTGTTTTCTTGCAGGAGTCACATGTGAGTTGAGGATCTGATCTGCAAGATGCTGACATGTTGCATCATCACCAGTCATGTGCTACTTTCTTTCACTGCACTTTTTTTCCCTCTGCTGTTCGGTTTTCTGCTCCACTGACTTCAAGTATAAAAGTCACTCTGAGGCCCTTACTTACACACTTTTTTTTTTTTTTTAGACGCCTTTGTTTCTTCTAGTGAAAGCTGAATGTTGGCAACACAAATACGCCTTTTTAGTGACTCAATTGCATCTAAGTAATTATTTTATATTTGCACTTGAGACTAACATAACAGGAGAAAGATCTCGCTTATGTTCATAGGGATGATTGACACTCATGAAACTAAACCGACTGCAGGCCGATTCTTTTACATACGGCTGACTTGAAAAGTGTTGAAGCTTTATAGAGAGCTGTTTGGGTTTCTCCTCATGCAGCATCTTCGCCGCGTCAAAGAACAGCTGACATTGTCACAGTCAGAGGGCGCCTGCTGCAGGACGCCAGCAGAGTCCAGCAGATTCATGCAAATATTTAGATGAACCGCGAAGCAGCAATGTTGTGTGTTTGTGAGAAGTTCCTCCTTTCATGTCTGTAGGCTTGTCCAGCTGTCCCGTCGCCTCCTGAGTGATTTAAGGAAGTTCAGATGAACCGCAGCTTCACAGAAGAGGCGAATCCTCTCTAACGAGGAACACGTCTTTTAGCAGCGGTTGCCAAGTTAATTTTCACCAGAGGGTTTCATTGTCTTTTCAGCAACTCAAGCCCCTTTCGCACAACGTCTTCAAGTGAAAATGTAAAACTGTTTAAACTTCTCATGACACCAAAGATCAACGTGAAGTTGGTACAAGATTCCTCGATCAGCCCCCGGATCAACTGCCTCAACCTCCAGTTATATAATCCTGTTGACAAGACTTGATGAATGAGCTTCTAACGTCCACAAAAATTCAATCTTTCACAAATATTGACTAAAAAATGAACAAAGAGGAAGAAAACAGTGGCAGCAGGGAGTCACTTTTCCTAAAGTTTCTTCTGCCAGTTGTTGCCACAAACATCGGGAATTGTCAAATGTTCTACTTGTGTCAGAATCTGCTGCTGCTGCTGTTTTTTCTCTTCTTGTACTGAAGGCGAAATGTGCAGTAGTTACTTACTGCACCATCTTGTGGAAGAAAGAGGTATTGCAAGACTGACCAGGCGGTTAGCTTGCTGTTTAATGAGTGAACTTTCTTGTCTTCATCATAGAGTAGCTTTCAGACTGGAAGAATAATGACTTGAGGTAAACGCGGGAAGAAAAAACAGTGAAAATCAGGTGACGGGGAAGTAGGAAGTGAAAGTGATGAAGAAAATGAAGCAGCTGAAAAAAAGCACATCTCCTTGTGGATCAGGACGGACAGGAGGTGGACGGACAGCTCTTTGCATAACCTGTATGAAAACAACCTAAAAAAAAAAAAAAGACAGGTGCTGATTTACAGAGAGTCTTTTGTTGCCATATTTCATGGCTTGTAGAAGAATCCAGGAAACAGTTTGGGTAAAACAAACAAAAAGTAAAGTCCAAAAGAAGAGTTCTAGTGAGGCCTGGCAGCTGTTTCCACATGTTTCACTCTTCAGTAAGCTGCTAGCTCCAGCTACACATTTATCTCTTCATTTCTTTCTACTTTTTACAACAGAGCAAGCAAGTACTCATCCATTCCTCTGGCTTAGAATTTGACATGTAGTTGTGACTCTGGATTGTAATCTAGGGCAAACATCTGCAGTGCTTATGTAAAGTTATGTAAAGGTATGCCTTCCTGAAAAACTGCTGAGTGAGCGTCGAGCTGGTTCCTGTCAGTGACACAGATTGGAGATCGACAGTGATAAGGCTTCAGCGCAACAAGCAAGATAACTTCTGTTTTTCTGGGATCATAAGCCTCAATATGTGAAACATTGACAATATGAAGAAACATTGTGACTTTGAATTAATAGTGACTTTAAATCAACTTGACCAAACTACAGTTTCTCCAGCCAACCCAGACATCGAGGTCCCTGCTGATGGACGTCTTCTAACCGTGGTCAGCGATGCCACGTGGTCCTGTATAGAAGTGGCGAAAGCCGTGGTGGTGGTCCGGGTGTAAAGTCCTCTGGGACCCCAGGGGGGCTTCCGCACATTCTGGCCATCTAGATAAGACACCCGGAAGAGCTCCATCAGATAACAGCACATCAACATGTTTCAGTTGGTCAGCGAAGGTCTGGGATGAGGAGGCCGCTTGGATCGAGACCTCGGGAGCCCTCCAGCTCCAGCTTGATGAGATTCTACTTCCTTCAGCTCTATCTCTTTCCACGTGGTTCTGTCGTTATGATGCAGTGGAACTTATGGAAATTGTGTTGCAGAAGCAAAGTGGAGGTTGTTTTTAAATTACATAACAAAAAAAAAAACGCATGAGTTGCCACAGTATGGCTGACTGGAAGGTAAATGATTTTGACTTGGAGGTCTGCAGCTCGATGATAAACGTTCACACATTCTAGGACATTCTAGGACAGCACGGTTTTCCATGTCAAGGCCCAGCATGGCTGGGCCTTGACATGGAAAATAGCAGAGGAGGTCATGACATTAGGCTAAGCAATAGTAAAACTTCCTGACTGTGTTCAGTAGGTTCTGGTCTGACTAATGGTGTAACGTCAACTCTTGGTCACATTGAACTTTGGCCAAGCAGCGATTTCACTGGCCAGTGGTGTGACTTCATCTCCGGTTGATCAACGGCACATCTTCAGCTAATTAACAAAGCTCCATGACCATTTCACCATTGGCGCTTTAAAATATGCTTAATTTAATCAATTTGACCTTGAAATTGGATCTGTGCCTTCAGATGATCTGGTATACTATTTGGCTGATGATGGGACGCTGTGTACCTAAAAACAGAATAATATGCAGATCATGTAATCACTTATTTAAATATTCTAACAACATAATAGATTTTAGAAAGATTTGTAGAATTCATAGACATACGTTATCATGCATCATTGGCCCTTTATTTCTATTTCAAATGTGTTTTTTTAATATATTTTACCGTGTAGTTTTATACTTTCATTGTTCTTATTTTTTTAGACACTTTTAGAAGTCTAAGTTGAGCCTTTTGCTGTAAAACTGCTCTTTCATGTGCCTAAGGTGTGTATGTATGACGGGTCGATATAGTTAGATCTACCTTCTGTCTATTAGAAATATTTAAATTTGATGTTGGAAAACAATCAAGAAGTCCAATATGTAGGGCAACCAATGATGGGAAATGAAGCAGAAAACACTCTTTCAGTTATCGTGTAGCTTCAAATCAGAAAACATTCCTTTTTCAGGTGGTTCAACAGTTCAACTTGTCCTGAAGGAATTACAACAACAAGGTCCAGTAAAGGAAAATAATCTAAACCACTAAACCGACCCTCCCGCAACTGAAGGGCCACATTACAATTCTAAAATATAAAATAACCATGTGTCAAGAAAGAATAGTGGGGAAAAAAAAAAAATCACTTTCAAACCCACAAGAAGAAGTGATGCAACGCTGCGGCCGACATGTTCTAACTTTTTCCAAAATATGTGCTGTCATCAACCGCAAAAGAGACATTTTAAAGAAAAAAATACAGTATAATTGCCCAGTTTCCACATGTGATACATCGTTTTTGTCCCAGTGTCTGGAAAAAGGTTTGTCCCTCATTGCATTTTGTATTTAAATCACTACCTTTGAGTGGAAAATCTTTCAGTAAAGTTAAGATAAAAATAATCAAAAAGCCACTAAGGTTTCTCTCGCTCGCTTTGAGGACACTCTTCCTGTTTGCTGAGTGTGTGCCAACACTTAGTAAAAGTTTATTTATAGGTGTAGGATCCGTACAGTGATTTTACCATGAGAAATGACTGAAGAACGGCTTCCTCGTCCCATTGTTTCAAGTTTTCCCTCTACGCTTCTCAGTGGGAAGGAAACCTGCACAATCAGGCCCCTAATTTACTGGAAGCTGTTTTATCTTTAGTTTCCAAATCCAAAAATCAGAGAACTGGCAGAATCAAAAGTTAGTTCACTGAATTGTTTATTTTCATGGCCATCACAGAGTCAGTGGGTTCTTATCACAAATTAGACCACGACTCAAATACTAATTTGGTAATTGTTCAAGAGAAAACAAGGAAAAATCATCAGGGGAATAACTTGTGCACCGATCCTCCATCTATGGTCGCAGGTTGGCGACGATCCTGGCTGCTTATACAAAAAGAAAAAAGGAAAAAAGTGCAGTGCTGAGAGTCTGATTTCTAAGAAAAACCATTTTCCCATTAGCGTCGGGCGAGAAGCCACGGCGAAGTCCAGCAGAAAGACATGAGGAGAGACGGGTGAGACATGGCGATCCTCTCTGTTGTTCCAGCAGGAGCTCGTCTGCGTTTGTCACTGGCTGCATGTCCGTGGTCGGGGTAAAGGAAGAATGACGAGCAGCGACGGGTGTGACATGCACCAGAGAAGTAAAGCCCATTCTAATACACTGCACACGACACATCCAAACCTGCCAATTTTGCATAACCTCAGCATTAATTAAAAAAAAAAAAAAAAGAGAGAAGCAAACTTTATCTACACTACTATGAAACAAAGAGTTCCTGTCACCCTAAAAACTAGGACGTACTTGAACAAATGATAAAGATGGGCAGAAACTGTTGAGTAAACTTAGAGAGGCTTCAGGCAAGGTGCTGAGGTTTCAGTGATTTATCACATCGTTCAACACACAACCAGTTTGTTCACACTGCGGATCACAACAGTCCAGGCTCCTACCATTGATTCATATATATATATATATATATATATATATATATATATATACTGTATATAGACAACAGAGGCACAGCAACAGATCCAGTTGGGAGCGAGGGACATGTCTCGTCAGAGAAAGATCAACTCTGGTAATCCCGGCAGGAAAAAGTGCTTTGTAATGGTTTGCTGAGCAATTATACAGCTTCTGTGAAGAAGTAGGATCTGAGTTACCGTGAGGCCACAGGAAGGAAGGAAGAAGCTCATGACACGCTGTCTGGGGTTTGTTCAGCTCATCAGAATATTGTACAGAAGAAGGAGGACGATGTTGTGGAGGATTAGAAGGAATTTAACTTCATGCGGATCGTCCAGGTTTGATTTCTTTTACTCCCGCTTGGAAAATAGCGGCATCGACCACAGACTCATAAAAGATGTGTTGTGGCACATATGTGCACTTTGTGTGACACGCCACAAGAAATAACAACGACATAAAGAGTCTGTGCTGACACCTTCCTCTGGATCAGATTCACTGGCGTCTGCCGTTGATTGTAAATGTCTGTAAAACCACTGGAGGCACAAAAAACCTGTTAAAAAAAATCCAAGTTAACTGCTGTTTTGACGACGGATAGAAGTGATCTGTAGACTCAAACAAACTACCACTTGTTTTGGTAAAAAGGTTTAAAGGGTTTGGAATTCAGGAAATTCACATTCTTCATTAAAAAACAAACAAACATTTATTTCATATTTAGCCAAAATTGAATTTTTAATTAATTATATGTTTTTTTTTTGTTTTTTTTTTGTTTTTTTTTTAAATAAAATGGATTGGTATTTTAATTAATTAAGGACACATTTATATATATTTAAGTCCAATTTTGATAGATTAATGACACATTCAATGAATTATGTAATGGCGTATTTATTTATTGGATGTTGGCACATTCAGGCCTCCGTACAGGAAGTCCCTCAGTGAACTGAGTTGAATGACATTACGATCAAAACTTATGAAAAAGGCAATTTCGCCAAATTCACCTCAGTGCTACATTACAAAAACTGCTGTTAATTTGTAGTCAACTTGTTTATGATTTTTTTATTGATATCGTTCTGTATTAATCCCCTTGAGGATCGATCCATCACTGCTGTTCAACCACAGTATTTCCTGTACGTCTCTGTTACTGTGTGTCAGCGTGGAGCTGAGTACTGTCTGTATCAGCTGTTAATGTGGCTCCACCTGCTCCTCCACCCGCTCCTCCACCTACTCCTCCGCCTGCTCCTACATCTGCTCCTCCACCCTCAGCATACTCCTCCGCCTGCTCCTCCGCCTGCTCCTCCGCCTGCTCCTCTGCGTGCTCCTCCACCTGTGTTCCTCAGCGTGCTCCTCCACCTGCTCCTCCACCCTCAGCATGCTCCTCCGCCTGCTCCTCCGCCTGCTCCTCCACCCTCAGCATGCTCCTCCGCCTGCTCCTCCGCCTGCTCCTCTGCGTGCTCCTCCACCTGTTCCTCCAACTGCTCCTCCTCCTTCTCCTCCACCTGCTCCTCCACCTGCTTCTCCACCCTCTGCCTGCTCCTCCACCTGCTGAGTCAGCTGCTTGAGAAAATCCCCCGTCTTCTTCCTTGTGACCAAATCAGCCAGATTCTGAAC
>OMNM01048410.1:0-11849 GCA_900302745.1 Parablennius parvicornis
TATAAATCCCTGATAAGTCAGAGTGCAGGATTAGTAGATCGGCTTACAAATAAACTGAAGAAGTCAGTGACCGTGTGCTGTATCAAGTCATAGAGAACCATATTTTTAACGAAAATAGTTCAGTTATACTACTATTTAGTATAACACATATATATAAATATATATACTCCTCGGCTGTTTATTTGTACCAGACAAACGATAGTTGTTTTGACTCCATTAAAATATGGACAGCTCACAATAACTGATTTTGTTTTGGGGGATTAATATGAAGCAAAAGCATAGATTTTTTTAAAGAGGAAGCAAGAGAGGTCGGTCTTTAGATATTGACCTATAATACCTTTCACTCCAGCGATCATTCACTGTAACAGTTAATTTAGCCGTTACACAACTCATAAACAACATGTTTGGTAATTAAACTCTGATTGTATTGCATATGACACGTACAAATCTTAAATATCGCTCCCGTATTTGATCGAACTTCAAAGCTAACAAATTACTCGAGCTATTTTTCCTTCAGAATGGGAAGTCGGTGCTGACAGGGCATTGACACGACCTGAACCTTCCTTTCAAGCATGTTCTATCTGCAGAATTCAAACAAATATTGCAGAACATTCTGTGCTTTTCCTGGGGGCAGCAGAGAGTGAACATGTTGAATTTTATGTGCAATGGCATCTGTAGCAACAGCACTGATTTACATTTTGTTTTATAGTTATTTGCTTGCCTAATCACTCACAGTTACATGAAGATGTGGCTGAGTGGATCTAATTATGGTTTCACATCCCACCTGTGCAATTATGAATCTGCAGAAAGTGAGGAATTTTGCAGAAGGGGGACAAATTATTCCCTCTGGCGGCGTCACGAGCAGTGAGACATGTCACTGACTGTTTAGTCCGTCCAGATTACATCTAAGCTTGGTGGTTGTAACGTGTCCTGTATTATGAGGCTTTTATAAAGTGCAAACAAGGATGCTGAAAGGGGGAAGTGCCTTCTTCCACATATTTGTGGGTAAAATGGTTTAAAGAGCCTTGTCAACAGCCATAGACTAAAATACCATGACATCTCCAACCCCATTAGTAACATGATCTCATCGTGAAAGTCCCTTTATTGGATTATGCTGCTTAGTATAATTTGCAGTGCTGCACTCCATCAGCGCTGCTCCAATATATGGCTTTTATATTGCATGTCTTGCTTACTGTTTAGAGTGCCGACATCTCTCATTTCCAAATTTGCCGAGTAATAATGGGAAAAGAACGAGGATGAACACTTCAGGCTTTATTTTTAAACAAGACTGAGAGTCTGCAGCCACGGTTATTCCCAGAAGTCGAGGCAGGTTGGCATACCAATGTGTTACGACGACAGTCCGGTACAGAGGTTTAGAAGGTATTTTGTATTTCTGACTCTTTATTTTTGCCTCTTAACTGAACACGACATACAAACATGGCTGATGATGATTCATTTGCATGTATTTAGTCAAATAATACATAAATTAAGATTTATCAACCTGCAATGATGCATGATCCAAAACCATTAAAACTAGGGGCCGGCAACCGTTGTTGAGACTAAAACTTTAAGGGTAATGAGTAATATGAAAAATCACTTGTTATAAATTCATGGAATAATAAGTTTTAAGCCATGTTGTTTGAACTGATTACTTTAAGAACTAGTCTAGTCAACTACCCACAGGTATCGTGTTGCCTGTCCCGATATAAGTACTATAAGTACTATAAGTACTATAAGTAACTGTTGATATCAAATTTAATGGAAATCTTTTTCTTTTTTTTTTTTTTTCATCATTTCACTCAAAATCACAAATGGTGACTTCAAGGTGGCAGCAGAAAAAAAAGTGAGGAATTTGATAGTCTGGAAGAATTGAATGGCTGATCGGATCCTCTGCCCACACGTGATATAATACCATATGTAATTTGTTTTTACCTGGTGTTGGCACTGACTTGAAGTCACGTCATCATAAAAGGTCATTATGAATGATCTTTTTAGGGACATCAGTGGCACATTTCAAAGCGGCGAAAATGAATCTAATCCAAATGTTGACACAACCAGAAGCCACGGTACAAATCAAGGATTATACAAATCAGTAGGATGTATCGTTCTGGATGCATGTTTCTAATTTAGAAATGTGTCATAATGCAGTGAGATAATTCAGCCTTCAACGACAGGGTTCATAAACCAACATCACTTTTCACTTTGGTCCATATTAGGAAATACTGTCGAAGAACAAACAGTCATTACCTGCACGTGACTGTAGATCATGTGAAAAATCTTATTTTTCAAGTTATTACAAGGCAATGTACGCTATTTGTAATTCTTGTTGTGGCAGTGTACTATTATTATGAATTCACTTTTTCCTTGCCTCAAGGTAATGAAAACAGCTCAGGCTTCAGTGGTGGCCACATTAGCAATTGTGAGATTTCAATAAAAAGAGAATAATATTTGGAAAAAAGTTTCCATGGTTAAATAGGAGGAACTATTGGTTTTACTCTTTTTGAATTTAAAGCTGTGTGTTAATGTGTTACCTGTGTCCGTGTGCGTACACTAAAGGTATTCTGTTTTGAACGGGAAAAAAATGTGGCCAAGGGACAACATACATTTTCCCCCCTTCTTCCATTTTCCTACCATTTCATAGCACTATTAGTTGGTTGACTGAACCACAGATGAGCTATGCTTTACAGAATCTGAATTGTACCAGAGCCATTTTTCATCCCGGGGAACTCTTCACAGGCAAAACGCTATAGATGGGCCTGCTCACTTCCCTTATTTGTCCTTGTCTGCTGGAGGTTGCTCCTGGCTGACATAGCCTGAATTTAAGTGGACATCAATCTCGATAAAGAGGCAAAGTCTAGAGTAGAAGTACCTCCTTCAGTATTATTTATTTATATTTAGTTTTTGTCCTCGTTTGTTTTGTTTTTTTTTTGTCTTTAAAACAGATTAAATAAAGCATGTTTCACCCACTGTAACATTAACTTGTTGTAGGACACAGGAGGCTTGGTTGATGCTTTTCAGGGCATGGTGTCTTTTACATTTCTATGCCTGTATCCAGTGAGTCAGAGCCTCTTTCAAAAAAAAAAAAAAAGAAAACACTGCTGAGAATAGAAAGAGATGCCTCTATCTGCATGGCTGTGGCGTGATGATAACAAGATTTCCTCTGGCTGGCCACTGGCCTATCTCCATGCTGCAAAAGTGATGCAGTGAAAATTTGGCTCGGAGGTGGCAGCCACGCCACAGCGGACTGGACTTCATGCTCGCCTCGTAAATGAGAGTCATTAATTCTCGGTGTAGGTAAAGTTTTTCACATGCGGTGTGGGAACCCCTCTTCCGCTGGGAGAAAGCCAAACCCGGGCCCCACTCAACCCAATGAGCAAACACTTCTTCTTTCGTGCTCTCTCCTCTTTCCCTCCGTTTCATATGAAGACAAACTTCACTGCCCTCTGTTTGTTGAGCCAATCTGATAAGTTGAAGATAAGTCACCATTGTTGGGAAAGATTGCCGTCGTCTGTGATGTCGGAGGCACTCCTCTATCCTACTATTATGAAATATGTTCCCAGTTGGCTTTTCTTGACCTAAATCTTCACATTTTTCACTCTCAATTTCAGATATTTTTCCACGTACAGTTGTTTTCTGTGCAGATTTACCTGAGGCAGCCGAAGGAATTCACACTCTAAACAGTTGAAATATGTTTATATTTTGACAGTGTGACTACATGAAATTGTTCTCAAGAAATAGACAATAAAAATAAAGCATCCCAACTGTGTATTTTCAAAAATGTTGAGTCATTGTATTCATTTTGACCAAAAATTTTGATTAGTTTATACTCATCTCCATCAACATCACTGCTAATCAGCAGTTCTTCTTTCTGCCTGTGCAAGTGGGATCCACTTAAAGACCATATGGTTGCACAGTGGTGCTGCTGAAATGCAACTGCATGAAACCATTTGGTACCGACATGATCTGTATAATAAGATCTCAGTGAGCATCACAGGCTTTTTACAATTCACTGAGTAAACAAACAGAAAAGCTCTTCAAAGGCTCAGACTGCCGTAATTGAAAAGGAAATGGAACCAGAGCCGAGCTAATGTTTCTTAGCTTTTAGTGATCTTGAGTCCCGAAAGAATACAAAACTGGACGTTTCTGTTATCAAAGATTGTTTGTTTGTTTTGTCGATTCTGTCAGGCGCTTATCTTTTTTTTTTTTTTTTTTTGGTGCCTTTAGCCACCATTCCTTTTCAGTTCATAGCTTTTATGTGTTTTTAACAGTTTCAATCATCAATTTTGTGTCTCTTTTCTTTTCTGTAATCTGTTCTGGACAGTGGTGAAATGGTTTTCACTCTTGCTTTGGAGCTAGAATACCAATTCAATTCTGAGTTATGCTGTTTGCATGTTCCTCATACCTGCATGGGTTATCTCAGGGCACCACACATTTCTTCCGTAGTCTAAAAACATGCACGAAACTGTAGGTGAGTATTAGTGCATTGATTGCCTCTGTGTTTTCCCTGGCCTCTACCCCACAACCCGAAGTTGGATAAAGCAATATAACGGAGGTATAAATGTATGTATGGACGGCATCGCATAATTTATCTATGAAGAGAAGACCACCGTTTCCTTCAAATACAACAAGCTACTTTTAGACTTGGTCGTAGATAAAACGAGCCGTGAAGGGTGCAATGGGGTATGAAAGATGTAATTTTTCTTCTCCATCCAAATGTCAGGATGACCTTATTTAGATATGAGGTTATGCTGGAGTCATGATGACAGCCTTCCTGGGGAGGTTGTGTCTTGGGAGGTCTGTGGACAGTGTCATGACAGACTGTCTAAGTTCCTATCTCCAGATCTGAGACTTTCACTGTTATGAGTTAGTGGTTTGGTTATGTCCGGCTCCCCGTGGCACGCCGGTCAAACTCAGACCTACCATTATGGAAATGGTGGCGCATCAATATCAAAACCCCCTGGGGTTGACAACACTTCAGCTCTGTTCCACGGCAATATCATTCCACTCACTTAGCCTCTAAAGGGCAACAGCAATTGCCTAATTAGTCTGAACTGCAGTGAAAATTGCATCACTCACAGTTGTACATATTAATTACCCCAAATATAAGATCATATTTTAAAGCTATTAGAGGTGTTAATTGAAAGTGACGAAGATAGGCGAAGATGGTAATGTAAAGTGTCTCGTGTTCAACAAGGCCTCCTTGGCTTGTGTCCACAAAATATTAATGAGCCGTTGACCTTTCCCGCTGCGCATGTAAAGAAAATGCTTGGCTTTCAAGAGGAGTATTAAATCAATGACTCATCAGCTCTCGGCTGCGTGCAGCATGGCAAAATTTTGTTGCCCTGATTGACTTGATCTACATGAAAATTTAATTTGCCTCAAGACGCATTCATGCTTCATGAGAGTTGGATCACGAGGGGGAGGCTGGTGACACACTAGAACACAGTGTGGTAATCATTTACTGTTTAGGCTGTGACCTTAGAATATAACACACAAACCATTGATTTCTTTTGTTTTTAAAAACTGAAATTATTGAATTAGTCCTGAATCTTGGAAATAAAGAAGATGGAATGACATCCTGAAGTATTTCTTCTTTCAAGTCAACATGTGCATTTGTACATCTAAATGTGTGTTTGTTTGCACCTCTTTCTCTACCCTCTAACACCTTCTTTCCTCTGTTTTGACAGATGCCATGCTGCTGGTGGCACAGCGGCTGGAGGGTCCTTTCAACATCGAATCTGTCATGGAGCCCATTGATGTCAAGATTTCAGAGGCCATCATGAATATGCAAGATAACAGTGCCCAGGTCTCCTACAGGGTATGTCAATTATATTCGTATTTCCTAAAGAAGGAAAAAATACAGACGGGTTTGTAGGTATCCAACTTTTTGACAAACTTAGGAAGGATCTTGGTGAAAGTTATACTGAGCGGTGTGTAAGGTGTGTAGCACAAAATGTTCTAATTATGTCCAAGTTTAGGCCTTGTATTTGAATTATATGTTTCAATTTGGTCAGATAATCTTAGTACAACTAACAGTAGTTAATGTGTTTCCTGTGTTTTACTGCATTTTTTCCCTCTGCCCACAAAATTGTAGACAGAAAAAAAAAAAATGTTAGGTGGTTGTGAGGAATATCTTTCTGCCTACACAGATTTGGATGCCAGTTCCCATTCAAAACTAAATGCTTAGTTGCCTTTCCCATGGAACAGATGCAGTTTTGTTTATGGTGTAAGTATATGTGGTGCTTTCCCCAAAACCCTGTAAAAACTTAACTCCACCATCCTAAATAGTGTCGGTCACAGCTCCTTGTTGAATCACCTATCGAGGTGGTTACCTCTGGTTGACGTAAGCCACTGTCACACCAGTGCTGCGGGGGGAAATGATTCACAAAACCTTAACAAAACAGCATGTGTTTCCCTATTTTCTGCTTCCAGAGTCATTGAAACCACTGACAGCTGGGTGCCCATGTTTTTGTAATTGCAGGTTTTTCAAGGTTGTGGCCAGCCAAAACCCGCAGGAATCACTAGGTCTGCTCGTGGTGTTTCGGATGTGTATAACGCCCGCTTCAGGCCCTACAGCCCAGAGGAGCGGCCTACCACTGCGGCTGGCACAAGCTTGGACAGACTGGTAAGGAAACAAAGCCAATGCTGCTGTTTTCAGGCGAGATGCAGCTTCAGTGTAAACATCATTTGTCTTTCTGACTTGACACTGTTGATTAAAGCTGGTGATTTGCCATCGTAAGCCCCTGGAGCCGGAAATTAATTCTTTGTACTTGTCCTCCATTCAGGCCCCTCTATCGATTTGTGTTTGTTAACGAATCAACGGCTTTACCCCATGGGGGCAGCGCAAGGTGTGATGTGCTGTGTTCAGTGCCCTTCTCATCTCCGTGTACTTGGCAAACAGAAAAGAGACGGATGAAAGGGGATGGATGGATTTTGTGGGCTTGACCATATCAATTGTTGTTCTCAAGCACACCTTCATTTTCTGTCAGATTATCTGTATGTTTGTTCAATGGGATCTTGATACATGGATTTCCATCTGAAGCAACCTTGAAACCTAAAATGCTGCATCAGGGTAAAAGGTTAACATGAGTCTGACAGTCCAATTCAGCTGAGAGACAGTTCTCATCATGGATTACCTTTGCAACCACTGTGCCCTTCTTTTCTCCCCTCTAGCCCTATTCAAAGTGAATCTTTCCGAATTGTGCCTCAGCTATTTTGGTATTTATGGCTGGAGGAATCAAATGAATTATATTTTGCACCATTGACTCTTGAAAGGTACTGAATTATTAAATCTGTCTAGAAGAATGACAGCCTCACCCACAGTGTTTAAAACATGTACAGTAAAAACAAACATCTTGGTGCTTTGTGTCTGTTGATAATAGGTTATTTAGTTAATGGGTACATAATTTAAAAAGCCGTCATTTTTTTTTGCCATCTGGCTCTTGAAATCCCACATCAACAAATGAGCTATTTGTTTTATCCAATACTAATTATGGCTCTGCACAATCTAATTCATTCTCAATGCATTTTTGATGTCTTAAACACAGCAGCTGCCTTTTTTAGCTTTGTGTGTCCATCAATGATTTCTTCCACCTACACTGCATTAATTAAGACTTTCTGTTTCCCCGCCTTTATGCTGCAAACCAGAGGATTGTTTGGAGTGCCATGCAACACAGTGTAAGGTTCAACATTTTATACTCATGTTATTAATGGGACTGTTGTGTAGTGCTGTTTTATATAACATGAAAGAAGAACGATGTTTAAATGTTTTGTGGATGGAGGTGCCTGAGACTGTTTTCCGAGCATTGGCGTTTATGAGTTAGCGGGTCCTGTGACCTGTAAATCCCAGAGGCAGGCAGCACCTGATGTGCCAAGGGTCATCGTCTCATTTTCATCTCACAAGGGATTTAATGTCACACACTCTCGTGGAAACGTGTCCTGTGATTTCGATACGTCTTCGGACACTGGATAATGTGGTGTATTGTGGCATGGGCATTGTTATTGCAAAGCACTTTACAGTCAAGCCTCTTCTACCACAGAGTTTGTTGAGCCGTGGTGTCCTCGGCTGGCCAGGATTCCCTCACTAATATCCAACGTAAACCTTGGTCAACCACTGTAGTTATTCGAGACACATCTCCATCCAGGACCCTCATTTCCGCAGCTAATAGAGTCAACTCCTTGAGGACTTCGGCCAATCAGCAAATGACCTGCTCCGTCAGAGCTGACAGAGAGGAGAGCTGAGAGGAGGCGCCGGAGCGGTGTTGCAGACAGCGTCTGTTATAGTGGTACAGTGATCTGCAGGCTCCAGACTGTTTTGGAGGAAAAAAAAAAAAAAAAACTGGGAAATTTGCTCGCTTACAGCATCCTGAAAACTGGAGCCCACCGGCAAGATTATGTTATTTATTTCAACGTAATATACCTTAACCCTTTTACACGAGCAGAAAATTCTATTATTAACATGCCTGAGGAGGTCATGCTGATCTCACCACAGGAAGCTGCAAATTATGACATTTATGTAATAGGCTGTAACACAAGTCGTTAGACTCGTGGAAAGTAAGAAGAAAAAAACCTGACCTGGTTTGTCTTTTGGCTCTGTCCTGCTTGTACTGTTCAGCTTTAACTCAAAACTCTGATCTGTACAGTGTGTGTTTCAATGCTCATCAATATGTTATTTACAATAAAATTGCAACGCCTTACGCCTTAATCTATGCAGATTAACATCTGATTGAATTACCTCATTTGCATTAATTTAACATTATCTTTGTGGCATTTCATACATATTTTTCCCCTTTATTGCTATTGTTTTGTCTTCCATTGAGGCTTCATTCAAATTATTGATGTTAAAAGTTCTCCTTGGTTATTTAGTTGTCACTGGCTTTGTCATTTTGCTGTTTAATGCTGAAAAAAATGTATCTTTCACTGTGAATAGCTCCTTTCTTGACGTGAAAACAATGCAGATGAGTGTATTTTGCACAATTCAAAACAGTCATGTTATAAGTCTGAAAACAGAATCCTACGTACTGTATCTCTGTTCAGCATCGCCCTGTTCATTGCTTCATCTTCTCCATCACAATACTTAAAAGCGTCTTACCTGGCCTGGTTTAAGTATTGATTTTATTTAAGATGAAACACCCTTGCACCGATGGGATTGTCATGTTTTCCGGCCGCTTGTCTGCGGGCCTGTCGTCAGCTTTTCATCCACAGCGTCACGTCTCCGCCGCTGATGTTTCCTTCCTGATATAGTTTAGTTTTCTCAGCAGTCCTCTCCTGGTCCACGCGAAACACACTGGATTTGTCTGAACCAAAAAAAACTTTTCATTCCAATTGAATACTGTGAGTACTGTTTTATTTGTGTGCTCCTTTCCAACTGTGTGTGTGTGTGTGTTTTTTCGGGAGCAAAGCAATACTTTTGACAGGACCAACTTTATGCAATGTCTTCTTCTAAACCGTCACTTGCACATGCAAAACAGTCTTGATTCCAAATGGAATTGATTTTTTTTTTTTTTTTCCACTTATGAATGATTATGAGGTGCATTTCTCCTTTTATCATTGGGCAAAAGGCTCCTCCTTCTTCTAAGCATGCAGATGTCCTTGTTCCTCTTTGGGTTTGTTTTGTTGTCAGGCAATTGCCTGTTTTGTTTAGTGCTGCATTACACACAACCAAGGCCCAAAACCTGTGGTGTTTACCGACGTTTTCTCAATCTTACTGAAGCAGCTAACTAGAAATAGGATTCTGAAGGATCTGGAGACTTTGTGGATGTGAAGGTGCTTGTTTTTCGAACACACAATCCGTGCGATAATTATTTCACTTGTTGAGGAACAGAGCGAAGCAAAGGAACTTGTCAAAACGTTTGTATTGATTAGATTTTTGAGAGGATTTATAATACTCGCTGTGCTAATTAGCAAATATTTGTGTATTTGGCGGCTTTGGCTGAGTGGGCCATCTTTAGATTGCAAGGTTCGATTCTGTATCTGGTTGTGTGTCGAACTGTCCTTGAGCAAGACTCAGAACCCAAAATATTCCCAATGGAGGATGAGCACCTTGCATGGCAGCCATCAATATCGGTGTTTTAACATTTGCAATGACTGAAAAAGCTTTGAAATAAAGCTCTATATAAGTGAAGTCCCTATAACATTTAACTGAGTTCCCCTATATTAATATCAAAAATAACAACAACTTTTGTTTATTTCATCACAGCTTAACTTTGTTCATTTAATAAATGTAAAATACCCTCCCACTCCTTTTAAAAAAGATGGTCTCTCACTTATGCTCAACGAAATGACAAAAAACTCCAGATTTTCACTGGGAGATACAAGTTAATTGCTATTAATAAAGACTGTAATTACTCCCCAAATGTTTTAAAGAATAAATCAACAAACAGCAGCTGTGTTTGCCTGATAAGTGTGTAGATCTGCCAAACTGTGGTGCAGTGCAGCATCTGTCTGTGTTAAAGTCACTGGATGAGCAGTGTGAGTCATATCAGGGACTTTGTGATTGTAGTAGTGTCCATGTTGTTGAATGAAAACAGCCCATCTTTTCCTTCAAGTGTTATTTTAAGACAAATGAAAAGGTCAAAATCATTGAAGGTGCTCTTTACTTGTAGAAGAAAAAGAAAGTATAAGTAGCTACTTAGAAATGAAAACGTCTTGTCAGAAGGCCTTTACAGTCTCAGCTGTGAAATAGCCTGATTGTTTTTAATAGCATCTCTCACATCGTCTTATTATTTCTATTATTTTAAGTGCTTAACAGCTGTTGACATTTTTCTCCACCAGTCTGCTTGACAGAATGTTTCATTTGAGCTCAAGTGTTGTGTTGCTCACCTTCACCAGCGAAATGGATCAGAATCTGGCACGTGTGGTTTTCTTATGAAACAGCAATAAACTGATGACTCTGTGAGCTAAAACATGTTATGTCTGTTTAGTCTATTTGGTGCTTTTGTGATTATACAGTAAATGAAATCACCTAAACAAGTACATAATAAATGTAATGATGTAATCAACATCAAATTAAATGCCAGACAACAATAAACTACAGATACACCAGTTGATTGCAGTTTTTACAACCTTCACATTCAAAATGAAAACCTGGCACACATCAACAACTGGCATTTATTGCTTATGGATTTTTTTTTTATTTAATTTTTATGGATGAAAACATTGTGAAAAGTACAGCAACAAAATCAAAATGTGGTACTTTGCAGCGTGCAGTTGATTGTGTGAGTTTTTCACCTTGATGTGTTGGAAGAGACAGCTCTGCCTCAGTTGGAATTTAATTAAACTTAATGTAATACATTTTATTTGATGTGTGTTGTCCGGTCTGCTGGTGAAGTTACTTTAATCACAGTGAGGGGGAGGAATAATGTTATTCTTACTGTGATGGTAGTAATTTAGCAAAAGGGGAGCAGCAAAGGAGGGGGTGAGGGGGGTATATGCCTATATCTGTTCCACACTGTATATTGCACCCTGGTCATAAAGTTGCCATGGCCAGCTAGACAATTACAATACACACACACACACACACACACACACACAGACACACACACATACACACTGGGAGTAAAGGGGTTGGTGCCTCTCTATGGGGTTGTTGTGTACTTTTCTTTTGACTATAGTCAGCTGTGGGTGGCAGACACCTCCCTGTAGCCTTAAGTGAAGTATTGGTAGTTTAGAAGATGGGTAAATGGTTCACACATGAAGTAATGTCAGTTGAGGTTGTTATGTCAAAAAAAAAACTTTGCAAGTTGCAGAAGAAAAAACTCAGATAAAGTTTTGTTGTTTCATTGTAGCTTTTCAGTGCCACAAGTTGCCTGTAGACATTTTTAGAGCCAGCTTCTGCCTATTTTTAGATG
>OMNM01048429.1:17479-28579 GCA_900302745.1 Parablennius parvicornis
CCAGCAAAAAAAAAAAAAAAAAAAAAAAAAAAAAAGCACACACTCACTGGAAAATCACTCAGACGAGCTCATAAAAAACACACACGACCATCTAATCACACAAAACTTACCCTCATACACTGTAAAAATACACCCAACAAACATCTTTTAAAAGAACACTGTGGAGACAGTCACTATTACCAGTCCTTAAGGACTTTAAGGCACATTTTCCAGCAAGCTGGGATTTGATTCTCCATCTCCAGCGTGACAATTTGCTAATGAAAACAGATTCTCACACTAGGGAGTAAGAAAAAAACTTCCCTAAGCACACAATAGATGGTGTCTTGTTAACATTTAGCCAGCCTTTTCTTTGATGGTGTTGATGTCGTTAGTGTTTATTGGTTTCCAGCACTAAAGACAGAGAAGAATTACTTGATACTTTACTGAGAGTTAAACCCCTGTGCAAGGATGCATCTATAAACCAGATCACATTCAAACAGGCTAAGATCTCCGTCTCCTCCACCTCCATAAATCATACATTACCCATATAATTTAACATCACTTACAAAGGCCACATTCTTGGAAAGAGGTCACGACTGCGTAAAAAAAAATTGCCAAGATAGCAGCCGCCTGTAAGTCCCCTCGACTCTTTTGATAACCCATAATTCCGCTCACTCGAGCAAACAGATGATGTTAACCTCACCTCAGATATTTATAGGTGTTAAATGGGCACATGCTGTTTCTTGAAATCATCCGCCGGGGCTGTTTCCTATTTGTGCAACCTCGTCTCGGGAAGCAGAGTGGCCTCCACCAGATTGTGGACGATGTTACGTATCCCGCAAACTGGTTGGGAGTTTCAGGTTGCACTGTTTTGCATGAACAGGGAAGTTTTTCCAGGGGTAATGAGAATCTGTGCCAGCCCAGAGAGCGCACTCAGTGGGCCCCAGGGGCAGACAAAACAGCATTAAGTATTAAGGTTGCTTAAATGGAAAAGAAATTCCCTGTGTCAACCCAATTTCCCCACGAAGGAGCGAGGAATCTGTAATCTCAAAAATAACATGTTGACAGAAAAAGTATGTTCGTCTTGCTACCGGTGTTGTGGTAATGATTAAAACAGTGAAAGGCAGAGGAATTACGCAGGCCCTAGTTTATGAGTCGCTGACTCATAAGGCCGCATTAGTTGAGATGAAATATTCAAGCCTACTGTGGGAATGAATAAACATCTATCCCTACACACCTCATGGAGATATGTATGACAGCAGTGAGAGTAATGAAGCATACAATTACACAAATTAGGCAATTTTTGTGAAGAAATAATTAGCTTTGAGACAGGAAACTGGCTTTTTGGACAATTATGTAGTGAAAATGTGTAGTTCTATGCTGTTGTTTTTTTTTTTTTCTATGAATTTAACATTTTTAGGCCTATTTGAACAAACATGTTACCTCGAGGTGTTTTTTGGAGGCCTTTACCTTTAATGTTCATTTCATCATCACATAAAAGGATCCGACAACCACTTTCCTGAATCATCGCTGCACATTGTTTGTGCCAGAATTTCTTATCCGCACCGCTCAGATGCTTTCAAATTAGACATCACCAGTTCAATCAGGCACAGAAAACTGCATCTGTACGTGACAGTCATCTTTATCATGCCCACAGAGCAAAACAGAGCTAACAAGCCCCCTTTTTTCCACCGATGTACCTAATTAAAAAAAAAAAAAAAAAAAGTAGGGGCATAGCAAGGGAGTACAGCATTTTAAAGTAAAAACAACAGAGAAAGGCTCATGTACAGCAGCTGAGCACAACAGTGAGGTTTAATTATATGGACCTGGTGGTGTGTGAGATCCCTGATAATTGAGTTCAGGAACTTTTTCGTAGGGAAAGATTTTCTGCCTGTTTGACCTCAAATAAATGGATGAATTAGTAGCAGGAGGAAGGTTTCAGTCTTTCACCTAGTGAGTCATATACTATCCAGAATTATGTCGGGTCAAACCTTTTTCAGTTTAAATTCTTGACTTACAACCCAGGTGCAGAGGAATCCATTTAGCAGATTATTGCGATTTTTTTCACTCATGCAAGCAGTGTGCAGTTTTATGTATGTTTGTGTCAGCTGGGTTAAAAGATGGGCTGTAAAATGTTACAGTGACATTCACAGTGCCCAGTGGAGGAACCCCACTGAATCTTTATTTATGTGATCCTTCAGGGATACTGATCACTGCTCATTCACTTGCACCTTGATTTTGCCATTTTTCTCATTCTGGCTTGTCTCTGAGAAATGTTGTTTCTAGCTAACCACAAGCTCGCATTACACCTCAAAGTAGCATTGGGCACAAAGTACAACATTACTGAGTTGCTAACATGGCTGTGAATTATTTATCAAGCCAATAAAAGGTTATTTGGAATAAATAGTGCACTGTCACAAAACGCAAAGCCATTCCTAGCGAGCAGTAAATTCATGAGCTGGAAACTTGGGCCCTGTTTACACCATAACTTTTTCCAAGTGAAAACTCTATTTTGGGAGTCTGCAACTTTCTGAATACGGCTCCCAAGTAGAACTTTTTGACAACGCTAAAGTTTCGTCTCCATGTAGATGGCGGAAACACTGTTAAGGAAAACAGTGGCGGTCTTTAGAGTGTCATGACGCACAGCCCATATTCTCCTGGGACTTGGTATTTTTGTGGTTGAGAGTCACCCATATTAGCAATCCAACTTTGTTGTTAGTCTATACGAACATTCATGTGTTCATCCTTGTTTATGGTGTGTTGTTCTCTGCACCCATGTGTGTTTGGTTTCACTACAAAAACAAGCAACAGCCCCTACTAGTGGCCCTGTCAAGTCAAGTCAACTTTATTGATAGAGCATTTTAAAACAACTGCGCCCTGCAGGAAAATTACATTGTTTAGAGCGTTTCTGCCTTTGCTGTATAAACAGACATTGTTTTGCAGTGGAAACGCGAAACTTTTCTGAAAAACAAAAATGCAAAAATTACATATTTTCACTTGGAAAGTTGTGTAAAAAGTTGCCATATCCCCACTATGAAGCTTTCCGTATCGTCAAGACAACAAACACACATTAAATGATTCAGTCAACGATAGTAGTCGTGTCAGTTTAAGAGAACAATCTGACCACAAAGCTCCAACACTAATCCATCCGCTGGAAGCAAGGACCAAGCAAAGTCCTCATTTGTCAGTTGATTTAGTTTGAATTCATTCCCTGAAGTTCGGTTCGAGCTCAGGCTCCCGATGCTGGCGAACCACTGCAAACCAATAAAGTACCTTCCTGCAGATGTAATGGAAACCCTGCTCTCTGCCATGCCTGTTATTCCACTACAACAGAGAACATTCCTGGAGCTCAGCAGATATTAAATATTCAAGTCACGCAAACTATGTTAAAATGCCACACAGCGCACACATTTAGTGCGGCACAGTAGCCAAAGGTTGAAGCCAGACGAGACCTCTGCATTTGTGGCTAAGAAATACACTTCAGTACTTTGGCGTGGCGGTTGGCAGCTGTGGATCTGTTGAAGAGCCAGCAGGAAAAGACAGCTAAAACAGTCCCTTCACTTCTAAAGTGAGGGAAACTAGAAGGAGGTCTCATTATTCTTGTATAACAGTGTTTTACGACGATGGAGCTGGATTGAGGACTAAACAAGCATATCAGTGGTAGGCGGTGGTAAGACGGCGAACTCCTCTGAATAAGGAGGAAGCCGTCTCCCTCCCTCATCTTTAAAGTCACAGGTATCGCCTCGAAGGCATCAAGTGGGAAACCTTCAGCGAGAGGCCTTCAACAGCAGCACTTGAGGTGTGTTCGCTGGTCTTTATGAGGTGCAAAGTGAGCTATTATTCCCCCCAAGCCCTTCAACTGCCTTTCCTGAGGGCGAAGACCTCCCTCTAAACCCCAAAGAAAAATAGATGTATATGGATTTTTATGACTTGAAAAGTGCACTTGCAAACGACCTATGCCCCTTCTTGGCTGACTTGGAAGGTGACGTTGCCAAATTCTGCTCCGCATGGTCGGACTGGAGACACGACGTGCAAACAGATGCATGAAACACTTCCTCAAAGCCAAAGTCTGAGCCCCCCGAAAACAAACCAAACGGTCGTTTCCTGAGCATCCTTGGCTTGTATTATTCATAATATCGCAACAAATTATTTAGGCTTGGCCTCAGGAAATTCCAGTCATATAATGGGATTACGGGATACCATTTCTGTCCACACTACCCATAGTATACACAGCGAGCGTCTCATCCCCAACACATGAGCTCATCCATTTCTAATAGTGGAGAACTGCAGTTATTAATCCTTGTAAAAACCCATATTGTGGGATTTGTCTGGATGTCTCTGTTCATTTAGACTGGGGCTCCATGTCAAGGCAGTGGATATTAAAAGCCTTTGTTGGGGATCCACATTGCATTTTATGCCTTTGATATCACTTACAATGATGGGCAGTTAAAAGAATAGTTGTCTGCCTGTAGTATGAAAAACCACATGGTCAAACACATGGCCTGTAAAAACAAATGGCCTGTGTCACTGAGATCTGTTTTTTCTAAAAACATTCCAAGTGTGGTGCGGCAAAACGGTTGGTTGACAGCGAAGGCTGAATGAGAACAAAGAGCCGCTGCACCATCTCCACACCCTCGTCATGTAGTATTGATCTTCCTGTGGGTCATGGATCTGCTTTTCTTTCACCCCAGTCCTCTTCTCTCTCTCTCCCTCTTTCCCTACACTCAACTACGCCCCCGGACTGTACTTGTCATCTCATTGCACAAAGCCAAGAGAGGCACTTTCACAAATCAATTAGCAGCCTTTGGACCGGTTGGTTTATTTAGAGGCCACCACAGGCTCTTCATAAAGGGGCACGACACAACACACAGCTGCACGTACACTGTGGATCATTTAAATCTTTAAAGTCTCACATGTCCTTTCTCACTGCCAGCATAAAATATTTTTTATCCCACCACAAAAGCATATGAACATAATGATCGTAGATCTCCAATAAAGGATCAGACTGACTCCACTCTATGACTCATTAAGACATCATTTATTAGCTTTGGCTCACTGTTAAATCCAAGATTCTTCTAACCAGGCTCCATTGTATCTTAAAGATCTGTTAATCCCATATCCCCCTATAACAACACTTGGTTCATGGAGTGCTGCATACTGGATGTTTCTCAGTTTTCTCCAAGTAGAAGGGGAGGCAGAGCTTTCACCTGTCAGGCAAGTCTCATGAGGAACCAGCTAACTCCCTCTCTATTTCTAAGGTGAGGCGTAAATCTTATAGAGTTGGTTCAGTCACATGTGGGCCATTTTCTATTTAAGCTGCTTTAGGTTTAGACTGCTGGGAAATCCTTACGGCACTAAGCTTCTCTTCTCTCCGTTTCTCAATGTCAATACATCTTTTATCATTAAAAGCCACTAACATTCTGTGTCTGTGCTCTGTATGTCATCACTATGTACCTTCCTGCAAGATCTCTGATCACAGAACTGGAATCTAAGACACAGTTTGTACAACATTTCAAGTGAAAAAGCATCTTTTTTGCATTTTTTGTATCTGCAAAGTTTTTGCGTTACAAAGTTAAGTTTTGAAAATGACGTCTGTTTAATATATCCTTTCTTCATTTCTATCCACTAACTCCAACCGAAGCAGCAGAAAGCCTCCATCTCTGAGTCTGGTTCTGCAGGGTTCTTCCTGTTAAAAGGGATTTTTCTCTTTCTGTTATTGTGTTCTCATAAGGAATAGTTGGGTTTTGGTCTGTGAAAGAGCCTTGAGACAACTGTGTTGACTGCGCGTTGTTGGTCAATAAAACACGAATGAACGTCAAGAAACACTAAAGTCTTTGCACTGGGTGAGGAACACATTATACTTGGAGAAAGTAATAACATGCAAACCCCACACAGAAATGCTGTTGCCCAAAATTGAAGAGTTTATTTCATTTTTAGACCCATGATAAGCATGTTTAATAGAATAAAACCAAATATAAAAGGAAGCCCTAATTGTCATTGCAGAAATATACGATAAAAATGAGGTTCAGCTTGTCCTAGAACAAATGAAGGCAAAGTCACACAGGATAGTTCAAACCATTTGCAGCAGATTGAACATGTAATGAGCTGTATCTGTTAAAAAATATGGATGTCAGAAAATATAAACTAAAGAATAGCAGCCTTCACTTTTCATTATATACATGACATAATAGGATTGGAAAAAAGAAGAAGAAATTAGGCTAAATTTCACTCCATTCACAGCAAAGCTGGATAAAAGAGAAGCAGAATAATAACTCTGCACAAGTCAATCATATTCGCAGCTCCTCACAATCACAGAGCATTCAGGAAAAGAAATTACGAGGTGCCTCCTTGTTCGCTCTGTGTCAGACTCAATCATTTCATGGGTATCTCAGAGAAAAGCAGGCGATTTATCAACACTGAAACTCTTCAGGAAAAGGCCGCTGAAGACTGAGCTGGTTTTTCATCCAACCCATACTTGTCCCAATTAGCTGAATGGACCAGAGGAAAGTGTTCCCAAATAAACACGCTTAAATCTTCAACAAACAAATGGTCCTAATTGTCATCAACGCAACTGCCAAACGACACAAACCAGCACAGCTGGAGATATTGCAGCAGATATCGCTCAAACAATTCCGTCATATTAGAGGAGATCAGGGCTTTTGTTAATAAGAAAAAATAAAGGAAGCTTTGCCAAGACATCCATCCACAGTTAGTGCATCTCATTATGAGTGATTCAGTTATTTGGGCTAATCGATTGTGAGTCTGATGGTGTTTTTCCCACTGTTGGAATGCCTCATTAACTTGCATCATTTTCAACAAACACCACAAGGCATCAGGTTTGATTTCATAGTTGTTTCAAAGCACGCAGCCCACTGTGTGCGCTCGATCAATGACAGACAGGCGACCTCCTAAGTATCCGTTAATGAGGGTGTTCTGAAAACACTCAAATCTGCATTTCACACAAAATAAGTGACAGTGGAAATCAAGGGGAGCGTCTGAACACACCGGATGTTTATGAAAGCCTTCAGAAGGGAGACAGACTCTAAAGGTTGCACCAAACTTACATCACTGCCACTTCAATTGACTGACAGTGTGAACCCACTCAGTTACTCCACAATTTGCATTAAGGATTTTTGTCACACTCCACGGAGTGTTTTGATGTAGAGTGTTTACCTCAGTCTGATGGAAACTTTGAATCCATTATGATACCTGATATACCATCGTACTGTAACAAAATGATGAGAAGAGATTCAGATACAAGGAAATGTCTAAATTATACAGACTACGGTGCCCAGAGTCACTGAAATGCAACATTTGGGAAACAACTCTGAAGGTGGAACTTTTTGAAAATATCCTGAATCTGTCTCCATGTAGACGGGAGCAAAGGCAACTTTTCTGAACCTGAGTGAATAGCTCCTTTGCACAACAAAGTAAAATACAATAATAACCATGGCGGCCTGCTGAGTGTCATGACGCCCAGTTCATATATCCTCCTGAGACTCTGTAGTTTTATTTTGAATATCACTCCGAACTAGCAATCCAACTTTGTCTGTCCATATCCGTCCATATCCATGTCCGTCTGTCCATATGAATGTCCGTGTGTTCCCATTGTTAATGTTTATATTGTGGATTGTTCTCTCATGTTGTGATCTCAAAACAAAACAAAAAACAACAAAAACATGCCAATCTTTTTGTTTTAAGCTTTTCCACCCTTTCCATGTAAACAGCCTCATTTTCAAAACTTTGCCAAAAACAAGAAAAAGTATTTTCACTTGACATGTGGCGTAAATAGAGCCTGAGAACGTACTTAAAGCCTCAAATGCTCCAAGTGTTATAAATCTCTACATGACCTGTGCTTCAAGGTTTCTGGCTGACAAACTGTGAGGTCCAAACATTGAGCTTGTAAGATATTAATCTTTGAAACTTCAGCTACAAACACAACATGTTAACTCTCAATCATTTAAAAGAGAGAAAAAGCAAAGAAATAATATGATCTTTGACCTGCTTTGACACACTTTGATCGAAATTTAAATTTCATGATGAAATCTTGGATCAACATCAAAAGCAACGAAAAATATTTTCCTTTATGTCTTAAAAAACTTAGCATAATTGGGAAGTAAGGAAACTCACAATGCTGTCATTCTCTCTGGATTTCAGAAACTGAAGCTTCAACACCCACTTAGAAAGCTCTTCAAAAGGAAAGCGCAAAAGATCAACAGACCCGTGATCAGAGGCTAAAAGGTTTTAATCTCATCAAGAAGCTGGAGGTCTGTTCCTTCTGCAAATAATTAATCAGTGGAGTCCACTGACAGCTGCAGTGAGAAACGCCTCTCAACTCTGACCAGAATGCAAATATTTAATGATCGGCGGAGAACGGCCTGTTTTCGAGTTAATGCACTCTTATCTGTCGGGAGAATGCAGCTGTTAAGATGTGAAAAATGTGTGTTGTCCTGCAACTAATTACATGTTTTACAATAATTGCAGAGTGTAATACGTCAACATTTCTGACAGTGTATTAACTGTTATCCATATGGTGCACATGTAATTGTTTTCAGATTTGTATGAATACGTCTGAGGAGCGAATGAAGCTACAGCTCTTCCAGCAGCTCTACCCAGGTCCACTTGTGTGGACTCAGAGACTCTGCAGCTCACAATGGTCAGTTATATTTGAATCAAGTTGTAAGTGGCAAATTTTCCTTGGAAAAGCTATGCAAATTACGATCAGTGTTTTGAAAGAATAAATAATGATTTCAAACCGGCCATTAACTTTTAAAATTATCCAATTGTGTGAGACAGCAGTCCATGTTTTGAAGAAAACCAGAAGTCTTTTTGTGAGTGCATGAGATCGCTCCAATAAAGATTTTAGAATCATTAGACTGCACATTGTAAAAGCATTAGGCAAGATACCAATGAAAAACTAAAGCACATTCATTTTATTTTCATATTCCTAATAGAAGTAGATATTATTAAAAAGCATGAAGCCTTGCATTGCATTGAGCCGGTTGTGTTGACCAGGCAAAACTTAACCACAGCCCCGGAAAAGGAAGTTGCGATTTCACAGCAAGAAAGCCAAGTTTCCAATTTAGTGTAAAACGGAGTGCCCATGAAAACAACGGCCAATTACACTGAAAAACCTGGACGTGTAACCAGTGACCACATCTAAACTGAGAGAGGCGGATAATTGCACATGTCAAATGGAGATGTATATGAAATATTTATAGGATTTATAGAAAAATAAAGAATTGTCTAATATTCATGTTTCAACCACTATATGTTTATCCAAAACACACATTCATGTACCTTTTAGATTTTTCTGAAAGGTCCTCTGCAGGGTAATGGCTTCTGCAGAAAATTGCCAGAAAATTGCTAAGACGTTTAAACTCTTATTCTCCTTTCAAAAAGTCTGTCTCCAAACTCTCAATGTGTTCAAAATAACAACAGCTGGGATGATTTGTCCTCGGTCCAAGGCAACTTCAAAGCCGGTACAAACGACTCTCGTATCACAGACGTTTGATTTTAAGATTTTCAAACACCTCTAATCCACTGATGTTTGGTCGTTACCGCAAAATTAAAAGCTCATTGAGTAGGCAAACACGGCAGCGTGTGTCCCGCCAACTCATCTGTTCATGGTGACAACCGGTATCCATCATTCATCAGTGTGATTTACAGCCAAACATTTCCAGCCCTGGAGTGCGGGAACACCACCAGAAACCTGAATTCGAATTAAATGCTGGATACATGAAGATAAAAAATCACAGTATGTGATGTTACTAAACATTGTCAAGAAAGAATGAAAATCTGACACATTCATATGAAAAACAGACTTTTTGGCATAAAAAATATATGATTTTATGACTCGGGAGCCAAAAAAAGATGAATCAAAGCAGGGGTGTCAAACATAAGGCCCATGGGCCAAAACCAGCCAGCAAAAAGAGGCTTTGTTCAGGCCCGCCAAACCACCAAGCAAATTGTAAAAATTTCAAACATTGATTTTTTTAACCCTTTTCTTAAAAGTAGCAGTTGCAACACAACATTAAGACCTGAGCTGAGATGTCGAAAATGCTGCCATGAAAGCCCGCGACTTCATTGTTCAAAGCCATGATGTCAGGTTGAGTTTGTGAAAACATGCATTATGCATAGTTCTTTTGGACATTTCATTGCATTTTGCCACAGACTTTATCACTAAAATTGGTTTAATGTTAAGATTGGAATCATTTTCCATAGTAATAGTTTGGTTTCGCTAAAATATAGACATTTTCATCACGTATACTCTGCCTCACAACAAAGAAAATCTTTAAAGTTTAAATTTATCCATGGTTATTATGGCACCATTATACCAGTCTGGATCGCACAAGATGAAAGTTGACTGTATCTGGGCTCCGAACTAAAATATATCTGACAACCCTGCACTATAAAAAAAAAAAAAAAACTCAACACAAAAAAAAAAAAAAAGAGTGGATTCTGTGACGGCTGCATGAAGAAATGATTAAAATCCTGCATCAACTCATAAGGAACAACCATCTGTGTGCTCACGGGGAAACTACGGTGCATTATTCTTTTGCTCAAAGAAAAAAAAAAAAAATCAATAATCTCTCAATGATCTGCCTATCGTTGATGCTCGCTTCTTGATGAAAGTGAGAACATCCGCCTCAGGATGTGCTGTTTAGGAGGTGACATAACAGCAGCACTAATCAAGGTCTATTCCCCTACACACAACAGAGTCGAGTCTCGGGGGAGCGCGCGAGCCCACATAGAAAGTACCTGAGGCCTGGCTGCTTTGCTTCAGCTGTCAAGTGGAAGAGTCACGAGCCCCATCAATCAAGCGGAGTGACGGGCTCTGTGCATTAGCAAATGTTTCCGAGTCATACGAAATGAGCAACGGAGGCAGGGAGAGGGCTGCGCAAGTCATTTAATCTTGTGTTTCGTGCTGATAATGTATTTTTCTTTACACGAGTGCAAGAAATCTGCCAGCAGCATGAGATAATTTCACTTCTTCCCCAGACAGAAATCCGCTTGCCGCAAGTTAGCTTTTTGATATAACTGCCACTATCCTCAAGGCATAATTTGTCTTTTTCGCAAGATAGCCGAGCTTGTTTCTAAAAAAAATAAAACATTAAACCT